>JBBYHO010510351.1:3123-14342 GCA_038382025.1 Adansonia gregorii | reverse complement strand
TGCTCAATATCTAATTGGTTTTTCATCTATTCATTGAGGAGATTTCATTCTATTTCACCAAGTTTTTCCCACTTTGAACTACAAGTATGGAGCAAAATTCCTGGAACCAAACTGTAAGTAGTTTCTATCTATTTCGACTCTGAAACGAGCTAACCTCCTGAGGCTGAAGATCAAGCTTGATTTCAAGCACTTGCGTATACTCGTGTTTTCAGCAATTCCATCCATCACTTCATTCTAACATCAGCTTGCCACGCCATAATTTTTTTATATCTTAAAATGATCTGAGCATAAAACTGGATTTGATTCACTTGTTGATGAACCAATGTGGACCTGAATAGTTTACAACTAGATTGACCCATTTCTAAAGCTACTAGGAGTGTGATCTTTGTGATGGAATGAATAACCGTGTCAACCTTCTGAATCAAGATAATACAGAGGCATGCTCTGCTCGCTCGTGCTCAAAGATGCTTCAGACTATAGGTAGAGATGGTAAAGAAAGTTGCTTTGCTTTAGCTAAATAAGGTTCCTTCAGATTCTTCACAGACTAAATCCTTCATTGATTTCATTTATATACCAGCCATATGACTGGCTAATATGCATTCACTGTTTCACGGTCCAAGGATTGCTTGACATTACTCTGCCAGATAACAGTAATAATTCAGTCCTCCACAAAGTTTGCAGACCAGAATGCCACCTCATGGAAAAGACCCCTTTTAATTATGTTACTTGGACTCGAGTGTGAGTGTCGGATACGGGTATGTTCAATTTTTCTAAGATTTCTATGTAATTGGAGCATTTTTTAAGAATTATATCCTCATACCCATGTCTGGATATGCATCGGATATGAGTACTTCAAGAAAAAGGAAAAGTCAGAGCAATATAGCTCTTTAGAGTTTTTTTTTTTTTGCATGAACCATAGTGCTATATGCATTTGTAGAATTAACGGTAGACGTTTGGAGGAAACTGTTAGCTTAAATTATGATGTAAAGATGAAACATGTGCTTAGCCAATCACATCCGGAACAGTGACTAAACAGCAAAAACTCGAGTTCTGATTAAAAGTAAAATCTAAGATGGAAGTGATTGCCCTAGAGACAAATGTGTGGCATGTTGCTTGCCCATAGTGTATAAGAATTATGAGGTTTGGTAGAACAATTTTACTGTGCAGCAGAATGGAAGTTCTAGATAGAGTCACATTTTATTCATAGGCACAATAACCTCAAGCAATGATGTGTAAATTGCATCCAAGGCTCCATAGAAAAAATTGTACATTGTCGACTATTTCAGTTATGAAAAAGTTATCAGCTGGTAGCTTGAATATTTTGCATGTCATAAGGTTTGACGAAGGAGTGGCAGGTAAGTTGCAGACTGTAATCAAGAGATGGGACTTTAATTTAGTTGACTCTGAAGATAATATCCATTTGCATGTTTGGTATTTGAGCTTATGTTTTTTTTTTTTCTTTCTCTTGTAATCTAATAATTTGCTAGGCCGATAAATTTCTTTGATGCTAAGAACATGAAATTATTTGTGAAGGATCCTTCATTTGTTTCTATTTTTGCATATCTCTTGGGTTCAGGAATTATCTGTGAATTTTATATTCTATAAATGCACCATACATTATGCAGGCTTTACCGGTGGTAGATTTCATGGGACTATGTCGACTACTACATCCTTTATTTGCCAAGATTTACTACCTAATGGCCTTTTGCATCCTGAGAAATATGTAAAAAATGAATGGGGTAAACAGATAAAAGTTGAAGATGGCACTGATTATAGCCCTGTTTCTGCCATTTCCATTGTGAATGAGCATTTTCGTTTAAAATCTCCCTATCCTCCCAGTGGTATTGACAAACTGTTTCCCTCATTTCATGGTAATGGAGCTAGTGTAGCCACTGGAGGTATTTCGGGTGAGAACAATGCACAATACCCTCATGATTTGGGTGGGACAAATTTGGGATTGCGACCTTTATTCCAAGACACCTCGTTAGGAAGTGAAGACATCAATGTTTTTGATGCAGCATCAACTATTCAAGGATTATCTGGGATTTCAGATTCTGGTTGTGCTCTCTCTCTTCTGTCATCTCAATCTCAGAACTCTTCAAATCACTCATCAGGAATTCCCATGGCTCGTTCCCTGGTTATTCCGGGCAGCCGTACCCATTACAACATGAGTCGAGTCTCGGAACAGCTTGTTGGAGTTAGCTTGCAGGCTTCGGCTACTGGGGTGTTACCTTCATCAGTGATGAATTCAACTGAAGGCAGTCACTTGGGTGTCCTACTAATATCTGATGGTAGTGAAGCTGCCAAAATTGATATCACTGACGGGATTTACGAAGGTTCAGAGTTCATGAATACCAAGGATCGCCTATCATGCGAAGAAGATGGACCAACAATTGATTTGCTTCAGCTTTCATCACAGCTTCATCGAGTGGAGCATCAAAGACACTCTATGCAGGTGAATTCGGAAAACGAGGCTTTCTCTTGCCTCTGAATCACTCAAGTACACAAATTCAAATAAGATAAGTAAAGATTTTTAAATGTTCATTATCATATATCTTTGTTACATGATGGCTACATGAAATAATGAGTATCTGCTTGAAAATGGAAGGGGGGGCGAATGTTAACAAGATGAAATCTCGATGCTTTCGGATCTTTCCTTTTTTTTTTTTTCACTATTAAGATCATTTTCATAGATATTTCTAACAAATCATGTAACTCGTCGAAACTGAGGCAATTAGCTATAAAACAAAATTTGGATGGAAGTACAAGCGAATTTACCAATAGAATTTTAAACAGGTATCGAGTATTAAACAAAAAATGACTTAAACTGATGTGATCTTCCTTTGAGAAAAGAAGTGTGAATTATGTTGGTCATTGAAATTAGCATGGAAAGCAAGAATTTTGTGGTGCAAAATATGATCTGAAAATGGTTGGTGAGACGGAAGCGATGGGCAGGAGATTCTTGTCTGAAATCCTGGAATTTCAGAAAGTAAGGCGATCGAGCTGCAGCATTCAGGTAGCATGAAAAGAAGGGAAAACATTGAAATAAGATGATTTAAGATTGCCTGTTCATTGTGCAGCAGTGTTTATACCAACTGCTCAGTGCTAACAAAATCGACATTCCGCGATATGTTAGTTAATCACTAAGGTTAAATCTTTAAGCTTCTCGTTCTAAGTTTGAAGTTCTTAAACCAAGATCGATAATTCGGAACATGTATGGTAGTACGTAAGCTTTATCTCTACTTAAAGATATATCTTTCCTTATTGTCATGCTAAACCCGGATATCGTGCATGCCCCACAACGAATTACTGCTTATTTTTTATCTTAGAACGAATTTGTTTATCATTGCACAAATTTATGCACTGCATTATGGCTTCTTTTGTTTACCATTCTTCCACCTTGGAATTTGTTGGCTTTAGGACTAAAGGGCCGGACTCACGATAATTGGAAAGGAGTGCGACGTGCTAAAAAGTGGTTCGGAAAACACCCATACATGATCTCGTAGATAACATCAATGGAAGAAGCATTAGGGAGAGAAAATTATTGAGAAAGTCCAGATGCTAATCTAACGTTCTCAGCTGCTGCTGACAGCTTATTTGATTCCTGAATTTCAGTTAAAAGACTCTGTTTATGTAACCAGGAAGTCATTCCTTCCCCATAAGTGAACAATAAATGCCCCCAAAGGTCATATCCTCAGTCACTTATTTGTTTCCTAAATCCTTTTCCATAGCGTTTGTCTAAATGTTATTTGGAACAATTTCATCAATTCTTACCTCCCCAGTTCGTAGATCATAATTCATAATATAATAATTGGTTATTGCCTGCATTTTCACTAGTTAGTAAGGCTCGTTCAACATTGCTTTTAGTACAACTTTTTTATATTAGAAAGTTATGTTTTTATCATAAACGTAATATTAAATGAATAAAAAATTATAACTTTTTTTGATTAAAATCTTAATTTAACCACTCAAACTAAAATGCCCAGAAAAGTTCTGGCTTTTTTGAGGTAACTCGAGTGATCCTGATTCATTCACTCGTGTAATCTTTTAACCATTTGTTTTGGAGAAATATGGGCGCATTTAATGGGGGGCATGGCCTACTTCCAGTAAATGTTGTCGGCGATGCAAAGCAAAATCGTAAAAAAAAAAAAAAAAATGAAATAATGTCGGTGCTCTCTCTCTCTCTGCTCCCTCACTGTAATTTAATCGTTTAATTTATCGGAAAATTATAAACTTTTTGCATTCAAAATTGAAATGAAACTTTTTTTTTTTCAGAATAAAGTAAGTCCCTCGAAAGAGAATAATAATTATAGTAATAATGAATTAGAAACAAATTTGAATTTAAAACAAATTTGAATCTAAACCCTTCAGGTTAGCAAATCTGTAAGTTTGAAGTATTCCCCTCTTATTGTTGCTCATAGGCTGGAAAAGAGACAGCGTACTTGACATTTGAGGAGAGTGTCAAAGCTCCAAGGCATGTTTCTCACTTATTTAGATTTGATCGTCATTTTCAAGTACGTTTTACTTTAGAAGTGTTAATTTTTCAAGTATTCAAAAATTTTGCAGCACTTGTAAGTATACAAAATGTACAATACCTTTGATATAAATAATATACGTCGGTAATATTAAGGGTGCGTTTGGTTAAGTAAAAAAGTAAAAAAATAGATAAACGAGAATAAAAACGTTAAAAAAATTTGTTAGTATGTTTGATCGGAAATAAAAATAAAAAAATTAAATTAAAAAAATTATTATTTTTTATATTTATTAAAAAAATAAATCACTTCGAATTGAAAAGAAAGGAAGAAAAAAACTAAGAGTAGTATGTATTATGTACGTATATTTATTAGATTATTCGTTATTTTTTTAAAATTTTATTTTTTAATCTTAATTTGTAATAGGTACAATACTAACACAGTATTTTTTATTTTTAATTGTATTAAGTAATAAAAAGAAAGAAAATTATTTTTTCTCTTTATTTTTTCATGAAAAGAAAAATATTTTTTAATATTTTCATTTTTCTTCTTTTTTAATTTTTAATTTTTTAAATTTTTTTATTTTGTTAAATAAAATTTAGATCTCGATGCATAAAATGACACGAAATAAAATATTATGAAATGAGATCATTACATCTTCAGATGTAATAAATTCGAAGAACAAAAAAATTATAGGATTCTTCGAATATAATAAATTCAAAGAACAAGGAAATTATAGGATTCTTCAACATCATTTTGGGGGGAAACCAAATGCTTAGGTGGAATGTCATTGTCCATGACACTGGTGATGGAAACAAGATGGGGTTTTGTTGGGGGAGAGAGCACGGCCGACATGCACATGAGAACACGAGAAACAAGCTGTGACGTGAATCAATGTCGATTTATTGGAGACGACAAAACACACAGCTTGCGCCAAACACTAACAAAAAAAATACTTATGGTGTGGTCGACACACTCGACAATCGACACTTTTTGGAGAGACCGTCAATCAAAATGTTTCTGCCGGCGATAATCTTTTGTGGGAAATTTGGCGGAAATTTCGAACATGCAAATTCAAACTTGTGATTTACAAAAAGAAATTATTGGGATAAATAATTTGTGTGCGAGTATTAGACTCCGCTGTGGAAAGGGTTGAAAGGAAGCAAACAAAGATAACAACAGCTAAATCAAAGCCTAAGTTAAAGCCTAGGTTGTGGTTAATGTGTTCTCTCCTTTTTTTTTTTTTTGCAGTTTAATATTTTCGTTCATTTAAATTTGATAATTTATGTATTTTATATTTATGTTAATTATAATTGTTAAATTTACCAAAATTTTAAATACAAATTTAATATGTATATTAAATATCTCATATTTCTATTATATTTTCATATTATGTTAAAATTTATCAAATTTACTCTTATCTGTTCCAACTCACCGTTGTTGACAGTATTACAACCTGTGGTCCAAATTAGATGAAGAATTATTTACGAATGACAATAACTCGTAAAAAAATTAAATATTAAAATTTATATTTTTTGAGAGTATGCATCATTTGTAGATTCAAAAAATAAATTTTAATATGATTCTTAGATATTCATTTTTCGAATCAAAATCGAGTTCAATACGTAGTTACATATATAATTCTTGCTTCCTTTATAATATTTATTTTAAGTAATAATTTTAAAAATTCGAATATACTAATCAGACTGTAAATTCGAGTAAATTTTGAATAAAATAAAGAGAGAAATCGAATATTTAAAAAATTGCCTAAGAAATGCCCATCCGCCGTGCTTCATTCAACAGTGACTTCTCACAGTACATTTACTAGTTCGTAGAAGCCTTAAGGATAAGGCCTTTACCCCTTTACTCAAACATTCAGAATAAAGAAAATCTAGACGAAAAAAAACAAAAGAACAAGGAAAAGAACAACACTTAATTAAATGAGATCTGTAACTAAAGCCCTTCCCGAAGGGCAATAATCTCAATCAAATACTAGCTAACTCGCAAAGTCTAATACGATACATAAGCCATCAATTTCTTATTTGTTCTAAACTTAGTAATATGATAAAAATAAAAATATAAATATAAATATATTCCCCCCCAAACCTGCCAAATAAAAATTCCAAGCTTAAATGCAAGAGCTAGCTGTTTCATTGAAGTTTACTTGGAAGCACCGTTAGGCAACGCGACAGATTTTGCACCCGATGATGGGTTCAGCTCATCCCATGCTTCGATCCATGTCACCATGGCATCGGCAAGCTTGTTGAAGTAGTCGTCGACTTTGCCCAGTTTTGCCTTGACCTGCTTGGAGATTTCGACGTAGCATTTCTGAACGGTGGTGCAATCCTTAGGAAGGGTAATGGATTGGAAGAACGGGATCAGCTCTTCTTGCCAGTAAATTCCTTTGTATTCCTTCTTCAGATTCACAAACGGGTTGCTGGCTTTGCTGTGCCAAATGTAAGGCAATCCGGTCTTCACTCCCCATCCGAGGTGATCACAAATAACCTGCGTGCAAACAATGCGGTTTAATAGGACGTTTATATACAGCTGGGCAAACAATAGCAGCAGAGAGATAGAAGGTAGCATGAAAGATAAGATACCTTCGTACACCAGCCAGCCCACATATCATCGTATCGTCCGATTGGCTGACCATCACCCATAAGCCCAAAGTACATTGCAGGACCAATTAACTCACGGTTGAATGCCAGATTCATCCCACACATGGGAAAGAGGGTTCCCTTTGGTATTGTCATAATAGCATCGACAAACCTGACAGCAATTAGACATAGGGTTTAGGCTTCCATTTAAACAAGTACATATGTAGAAGACAATGTGAAGGTCTATATATACACCTGGTGTTCCTCTCAAGTGGCTTGACAAGCTGAGTTGGTGCATCATAATCTGGGATGTTGAGCCAGAGGCCATGAGACACGGCAGTGGGAACACCCTCGCGGAGACTGAAAGGGTACCCGCGAACAAAATCTGCACCAGCTCGGTATGGATCATAGAGAGTGTTGAAGAAAAAAGGAGTCGAAGGACTCAGAAGGTTCTTTATGTGCTGCTCCAATGCATTAATGTCGTTGCCAGACGGATCTTTTGCAACCTGTAAAACCAAGCAACCTCGAATTTCAGATTTACGTATATGTCGATGTATTAGAGTATAGACACTACCAGAAGATGCATACATTTCATCATCAGATGTCATGAAAAGGCATCCATGAAAATTGGGTAAAACACTAGAAAACAGCTAAATCTTAAGCACATTCTAGGAAGTAAGCTCTAAAATTGGCTTCAGATAGTCCAAAATCAGCATTTTGATTAACCTAAGTAATCATTTCAAACATGACAAAACAACAAAAGACTATGTTTCAATACATCATTTGAGGCTGCTAAGGCTTAAATCAACCAAAGCAAATGAGCAATGTGTGTGAGAAGATAAAGTGACACATCCGTCTCCTATTAATAGCAGATTTAACATATTAGTGAATGACTAAATGTAGGATCATTATCTCAACAATCTAAAAAAATCAAACCAGAAATTGATTGAAAACATATCAGGAAACACAGATCAAAAACATGTTAATTCGCTAAAATGTGGAAGCAGATTTGGAACTGATGGATTTATAATTTAGCAGTTATAAACAAAAACAACAATTGCAGATCCAAATAGTAAATTTAAGATAGGGAAGTCCCACCATACTAAATTAAAAGAAAACAGCTTTTTTGAAAAAATAAAATAAAATTTAAATCACCAAAATGCAAAACAAAATTCAAAAATCCCAAATCACGTCGAGATCTGATCTTTCATACCCGAAACACTAAAAGATCACATCAGGATCCAAAATTTAAAACCCACATGCAAAACAGTATTCTAAAAATGGACCCAAACCCAGATCTCCAAAAACACCAACATAATTTAAAAAAAAAATTAAAAAACAAAAAAAATAAGAACAATAAATACTTTGTTTTCAACAAAGCCCCAAACCCAAAGTTAAAAAAGACGAAAGAGAGTAATCTTGAGCTTACAAAGCAGTCATCATCAATGGTATAGATGTACTTCTTCTTGGAAACCATGTACCCAAAGCACCTACAAGCAGAGTCCTTGAAAGATATACAAGAAGCCTTAGGACCCAAAATCCTGTTGATATCGTTCCTATTGTAAAGCTCGTAATCAAAGCCTTCTGGAACCTTGATGGTCTTTGAAGGGTCACCATCTTGAACTATGATGAGATGGTAAGGCTGGAAAAAGGGTCTCCACATCTCCAGAAAGTCCAAGTTCCTAATGGTTGGGATCACGATGTCAAGCTCATCTTTCAACAGCGGTGTTGGTGAGATGGTCGCTGGCTGAGCCATTGGAGAAATCTCGGACTTGCAGAGCAAAGCAAAAGAAAGCAGAGAGAGAGAGAAGAGAGTGCGAGTTTCAGAGACGAGGAGGGAAAGTGGTGGGAGGGGGCTCTATAAGAGAAGAATTAGCATGGGTGGCACGTGCGAAGGAAAGAAGGTGACTTTTAGTAGGAACTATTAAAACAGCTCAACTAGATTCAAGTTGTCATGTCCTTTGGGCAAGTTATTATTAAAACAAGCGTAGTAGTAAAAGAATCGAATTGAATTATTCAATCCGTTCTTTTAAATTTGTTTAAAATTAGTATTTGATATATTTAAATTGAATTTATTATTATTTTATAATTTAAATTAATTTAAATTATTATTTATTAATTAAAATAATATTTAAATTTAAATTTAAATTTAAATTTAATTATAAAATATATAAATATTAATATTAAAATAATTTTTAATATTTTAATTTATTTTAAATAATTATTTAAACCATTGAATCAACTCAATTTTGAGCTTTAGATTGAATTTCAAATTTTTTTGGATTGTAGTCAGGCCATTAACAAGTCTATTCGATTCTTCATTTGCATCAACTGAACTTAAAATTGAAGATTTGCTTTGGATATATATTTTACATTTTAGTATTTGGTAAATTGGTGCAAAAAAATTGATTTAATCCACAAAAGTTGGATTAAATTGATAAAAATCGATTTTATGGTTTTTATATCATAAAACTTTCATAAGTAATAGAATTTAAATTTTTAATTTTATATTAAAAATTATATATTTAATTATATATATTTATTAGATATTTATTATATTTAAATAAAATTTTAAACTACGTTATTCATTAGCAAAACTAATTGTATCAATCATAAAAGAAACATTTATTTAATTTTTTAAAAAACATTACCATGCCCATTTGATGTACATAGTCTAAACCCCTAGAGACCTAGTATTGAGGTAAAACAATAATTTTATATTAATTAGTCAAAGATATGAATTATAGCTTATAAAGCAAGGGTCATATTTCTCTTATTAAAACGTCTTTTCTCAAAAGATAAAACTGTAATAACAATCTATGCACTCCTTGTAACAGGATAATACCTCATAGTATGCACAGTTCGATAATCTTTGTATCAACAAACATTGAGTACATTCATTTTTTTTCTATGCAAATTTGCAAAATTTTCAATTTTTATTATTTTTGAAAATTACTATAATTTACGAAGAAACAATGGAAACTTAAAAGTAGTAAGTTATTCTCAAATTACAATAGTTGTATATTTAATAGAGCTTTATAATTTGGCGCATTAGTAGATTATTGCTATTTTATATGTATAAAAATTTTAATGCATTAACTTAAATTATGAATGTTGCTGTCAATGAAGTGTAAATAAATGATATTAGTGAGAATGAGAATGTATAGAATTAATTTTAACAATTGATATAATCATTATAAACATTTACATTTATTATAAAAATTATAAATCTATTAATTAAATATCTTTCTTTCGATAGTGGCAAGTTTACAAAATATTTATTTGCTTTAATCTAGGGATTATTTTTATTTTTAATTAATAATGAAACTCCAAATAAAAATATACTTAAAGGCATTTTTATAAAAAAAATAAATTTAAATAAATATGAAATTTAATTATTTTTCTCATTTCATGTATTATATCGTGTAAAAATTGTCAGGTTTATTTTTATGTATATTGTGAATAATCTAGTTTTTTAAGTAAATAGATAAATACATTTATCATTGAATCATATATTCGATAATTGATATACTAAACAATTGTTATAACCCTAATTATTACCTAAAGCATTTTTTATGCCAATGATGTATTTTTTTGTTAAAAAGTGAAATGAAAATATGAAGATATTTATAAAAACAATTTTCATAACCCTAATATAATTACCAAAATCTTTTTATTAATTAAAATATGAAACATTTTTCCAGTATATTTAATTAAAAATAAAAATTATGAAGTAATTTTCATTCGAATTGGCAGTCAAACAAGAGAATATAATAATCTAACATATGCGTGGCAGCTCATTTTTTTCCCAAAAGAAAAGTCTTGTTTGAAGGAATATTCTTTTCGTTTATACTCCTTGGAAGAAACATATGCTTATTTTATTATGATTAATAAAAGAATAAGTAAATTATTTTTTTATCCTTTAAATTAGATACAAGAGTTGACAAAAATAAAATAAGTTTATTTGATTATTTAATATTATAATTTAATTTAATTTTTTTACTTTAGATAATTAAATTAATATTATTATTTAATATTATTATACATCTAAATGTTCATTATTGATTTATTGTAATATTTATTGTTATTATTATTATTAAGATAAAATGGTAATTCAAATAAAAAAAAAGGTAAAATTAACAAGAAAGAG
>JBBYHO010510340.1:8406-20438 GCA_038382025.1 Adansonia gregorii | reverse complement strand
ATAGGTTTCAATAGGCATCCGATCATGCCTAGCCTGAAATGATCGGTGGTGACTCCAATTATTGGCCATTTCGTGATGGTCATCTGAGACCAATAAGATGAGTGATTCGTCTTATGGTCCCCTTCACTGTATCATAAGTCGAGAATTTATACTTTCTCATTCTAATCATGTCGCGAAGGAAAAGTCTCAGTCAAGAAGACATTTCCAAGTCAGAAAAATATTTTAAGTCATATGCACCTATAGATCTGCGAGGATCCACCCCCGGGGCACGTTTCCACAGCTTGACGACTCCACTGGGGATTGTATAGAGAGTTAGGCCAATGACTAGCTGTGTCTTGCTAGGTTCCTAGTTCTTTTGATCTTTGGTCATTATTTAACTATGACCTTTTTTTTTCGTTTTGTCAACTAATCTTTTGTTTAGCGTAATTGTCAGCATTGTCTTATTTTTGAATAATCATTAGTTTAATAAAAATGGTAATACGAGAGTAAGCAAAAAGGTTTGATTGTTTCCCTTTCACACATCGTGCACTTACATATGCATTAGAGTCCTACCAAACACCATAGCGAGGTTATAACCCAATCATTCGGGGGAAGTGAACCACCTGCCTTCGTGAGTAACCTTTCGCATAGGCATGGCAATAACTTCCCGAATGTAAATTACCTATGTCTCTCGTGAGTAACCCTTCACATTTGCATAGGGAAATCATCCATCAGATCGAACCCTTTCTACGAAACCCGTGATGGGCCTAGGATCGAGGTGCCTCAGCTATCCTTACTAGACAGAAAAGCGATTCGGACACCTATTTAGGCATTAATCTAAACCATATATAGTAAGCTCTATAAGATAAACCATGTTAAACCATATCGGAACACTGCTAGAATACTCGGAGAATAGGGTCACTTGGGGAAACATTCTTAACTTTTACTCTTAATTACCATAATTATGTAGCTGACAATGAGTATACAATTGTCACTCGCATATGCATTTTTATCATTTATCAAGGCATGCCGTCATGCTGCCCAAACGATGGCTAATCGTTGTCTAAATATGTAATGGTGAGCAAAAACCATAATTCACAACGTCTTTGCTATAAGCTTTTATGCTGTCTGAGTCACGGCTTAACATGTATCCCCACTAATGGTGATAAAAGAATATTACTACTGGTCAGTTTTTTCCATCAAAATATGATATTGCATCACCTTATGAAGGGTAGATCACATCCTGACATGTTGAAATACTACCTATTTCTCGTCTCACTACCTTGGTTGAGACATGTTATGAATATTTTGTTCTGATGTTCTTAAATTCTTCATTTCTCTATATTTGCCTCCTATATGTTCCACTAACTTATTTTCCCTTTGTTTATGTTTTGGTGCATACATCATTTCATCACACCTATCATGACTATCATCATTTTGGGATAATTGTTCTAGTTGGGTGTTCAGCAAGCGACATCATTTATGGAGTAACAGCTTATCTCTGCTATCAAGTTCTTCAAAAACGTCAGAACATGGTCAAAAGGTTGCCAATGTCAAGACAGGGACATCTTAAAGCCTGACTACATCTCAGAAATACATGAAGAGGTTAAAATCAGTTTGTCAGAATGATTATCGAGAATTGAAGCACATTTAGGATAGTTGGGAAAGCAATAAGAAAGAAGCCTTCACTAAAAAGTATGGGGTATAGCTCTTTTACTTCAAGTTTAGTTGGATGATAACTTACCACGAGCAATGATATAGCTCTGGAATCTAGCCTACCAATGTTTCACCTTCAACCAATAAGATTTAGTCTCTACCATTAATGAATACACAGCTCTGCTCAACATAGAAAGGGCTAAGTCTGATCAGGTTTATTGCAAAGCGCTAACACCTCTTCCATTCAAGAAAAGGTTAAGGCAAGTTCTTGGGGCCACAGAAGCATGGGTTGATAGTCACGTCAAGGTAAAAGGGAGTAGCGAATGCATTTCTTGGACTAGCTTAATCAAAAGAAAGCTCAAGATGACTACACTCTGGCAATTTCTGGGCTCGTTATATTCTCAAAGACTTTGGGTTATGTAGAGGCAGTAATCATAGATTTTTTTTCTCGCATATGTTGCAACATCAATCTTACTTTCGCCATCATCATAAAAACCATTTGCACCTTCAGCTTTTGTAAAAGAATAGGAATATCATCATCAAAACCATTTGTATCTTTAGCTTTTGTAAAAGAATAGGAATAGGAAGGTTTATTAGGTGTGCCTCATTACTCTAGATATGGCTTTTAAGTTATCTCTATGTTAGGGAGGAAAGAACTAAGTGAAATTTCTTCTTCAAGTTCAGCCCTCTTTCCATAGTATTAAACAAAAAATGTCATTAAGACAAGACATAAAATCATTAGGTCGAGGAATTATGAAATGTCAAGGAGGAAAAAATCACGTGAAGAGCCCCGTGGGTGTTCTCTTAGTCGATTATGTACAGATGTGGAGACTACAATTATGTACCACTCCTGGGATTATGGGAAAATACTAGTTATGCTCTTTTATTAATATTGCATCAGTTCTAGTACTAGCAATTCATCCCGTTCTTTTAAGACTTGGGACATTAGGATTTTGAATACAAAAAGCCCAATTATAAAGCAAAAGTCCAGTTAGCTTTCCAAGCCTCAAAGAAGGTCTATTGTATGGAAAGATACTGGAGAGGAAACCCTACCAAGCCTGGATATGAAAAATGGAGACTTCATTGTATCAACGATCTATTGCCACTACCTAACTTTGGGATATTGCAAATCCCAATAGAGGAATTGCCTTCTAAGATTGAGCTACTTAAGAAGGAGTTCAAGCAAGAAAAAGGCATCATTTGCCATAAAAATCTCTCAACTTAAGGAGGAAAAGGGCTAGCTAGAGATGGATATCTATCTTTGGAGGGGTGAAATGGGTCAAGTCGTTAAAGAAAGGGATCGCTTCAAAGATGACTTCGAAAGCCTAACCAAGGATTATGTGATGGTCCAAAAGCTAACAAGTCCCAACGTATTGGCAAGACATCACTCGAATAGGAAGCGAAAGTTGCCACTCTCTTGTGAGCTGAATCAGCAAAAGAAGGAAGTCAGAACCAGTAAAGAAAAGTTTACAAAGGGACTTGCTCTTGCTTCCACGTACCAACAAAGGAATCAAAGACTCAAGGCCCAAATGTGAAATATGAAAGCCGCCAGGGTTGAAAATGAAGCTCTCACTTATAGAATCCAGGACTTAGAACAATCTCATCAGGATCATCAGGGTCATATCAATGAACTAACAAGGGCTTCTGAGCAACGCAAACTAGGTTGACAAGCGATAATCGACCAACCACACCTGAACTACAAGAACAACATCAACACCTCACTGAACAAGTTCAGATGGCTCAACGAGATGCAAATGACATGAATGAAGTAGCTCGATCCATAAGGCGAGACATCGTGCCTATTGGAAATCATGAGCAATAACTTTTAGGTTTTTTTGATCGTGTGATTACACAGTGTAATCATGTTAGATACTTTCAGATGTAATCATGTTGTAAAAGAAAAAAAATCCTTTTGTGACTCTATGAATGATGTTATTAACGAAGCTATTCTAAAAATCAATTATCTCAAATGCATATGCACATTTCATTTAACCATTTTTCATTACACTTGTATCATAAATGCTCATCAATAAATACATTTTTTAATAAAAGTCTAATATGGAAATCGGGTTATAAAAGTGTAAGAGATTTTGAGATCAATCAGGAACACGAAACCTTACATCATGCACTGATACAACACACGACATTGTAAGCAAATCATGGAGAGCGATCAGGAAGCTCGATTGAGTGACTTGAGCTAATGGTTAAGGAATCACAAAACTAGAGGCTTCGTCAGCAAAACGAAATGCAAACTCAGATGGTGAGACATATAGAACTAATGACAGCCTCTATGAAAGAAAAAGGGCAAGCCAGCACTGCTGAAACAAGGAATGATCATTTCAACATTGAAAGTCCCCCACCAATAATCCTAAACCCACCCAAGGGGAAATTAGACAAGAATAATGGCCTGCTCCTCTACCTGCCACTCAGGCTCCGGCAGTTATCTACCTATATCCCATTGTGACAAGTCAATTTATTCTTGGTATTTAAAGGGTGAATGCAGGAGTTTCATTGGTAGATCCGATAGCCCTTGACCATGAGGAACCAAAAAAAACAGAAGGTCAAAAGTCCACCATAAGTATAGAAGAAGTGAGCAAATTCTAGCTACTGGAAAAACACCTTTGAATGAACGAAGTGAGTGACCAAAGCAATAACAGCCCCGAAAAGCCCCAAGCTATCGAGGAAGTGACAAGTTCGGAGCTCTTGATGCCCAATCACTATCTTTGGTGTCCAAATTTATCATTCCCCCGAAGTTTAAAGTCCCAGAGTTTGAAAAGTTTAATGGAACCACTAATCTTTCTGTCAATGTCTGAATATACTTGTGAAAGATGGGCGAGCACAAGAAAGATCAATAGCTCCTCATCCATTGCTTACAGTACAGCCTCACTAGGATAGCAGCTCGGTGGTATATTGAGCTAGACAATATGAAAATTCAATCATGGGCCGACTTGGCTAAGGCATTTCTAAATCAATACAAGCATGTGTTGGATTGGGCATTAGATTGACTTTCCTTGATGAATTTCAAGAAAAGATCCACTGAAAGTTTCAAACAATATGCCCAAAGGTGGAGGGAAGAAGCAGCCCTAGTCCAGCCTCGCTTTACGGAAAAATAGATGATAGTTACTTTCATTCACAACTTACATGCTCCTTATTATGAGAAGCTCATAGGGAATGCCACCAAGAAATTCACAAGCTTGGTTTTCTTCAGATAAATGATCGATGTGGCCATGACGAGAGGTAGAATGTCTACCGACGAAATAGCTGGATACAGTAAGAAGAAGGAAGGAGAAGCCAATGCCATAAACTATGCTCGTTCATCTCAGTTGAGACAACGTCAAGCACCTAACGCTCGCTATTCAAGCATGCCACACTCTCGCCTTATCACAATATTCCCATAGCCAATTTATGCCATAACTTAAATAACATATCATTTGCAATCCTATCAAACCCACCACTAAGTTATTTTGCAACTCCACTAAAATACCTATCGAACAACCAATAATGCACCTAGCAATCAAGGTTTGAATTAACAAAAGCAATAATTTGATCCCATTCCTATGACTTATAAGGAGCTTTGCCAAACTTTGCTCCAAAATCACTTATTGGCTTTAATCTATGTCCTAGAAAAGAAGCTGCCATACCCATAATAGTACAGCCCCAACGCCCAATATGAATACCATGTTGGAGCCGCAGGGCATGGCATTGAGAACTGCATATCTTTCAAGCAAAATGTGCAAAATCTAATTAATTCAAAAGTTTTATAGTTCGGGACGAGCCAGGACCAAATGTTGCTGCCAATCCTTTACCAAACCACACAGAGCTAACTACAAACATGATTAACACTAACGAAAAACATGAAGTCAAGACAAACGTAGAGGAAAGATGCCAATGTCCTTGGTCTGGTAGGCATTGATTCGGGTAAGATTACTGAAAGTAACCAAAATATTGGTAGACAATCCTGACAACTTCTGTAACTTCCACATTGTTGTAGGGCATACCCTACAAGTATGGAAGGAGTTTAGATCCATAGTTCAAAGAATGATGAATGAAGGCCAAATAAAATTCTATCATGAAATCACACCTACTATTGAATCTATCAACATAATAGGAGATGAAACCATACAGCTACCTTACGAGAGAAACCAACCCTTAATTCTTTATGGCAAGTCAAGTCTTGAGGTTAGTTTTTCAACACTTACACCGAAGTTAGTTGTCAAGGTACTTAAACCATTCCCGTTTAAGAGCAACAAAGCTGTCCCATAGAAGTACGAGAATCAATGATCAGAGAACTAACTCCTGCAACTGCTGTAATTGAACTGTCAGGAGTTAGTCACCTAACCTGTAGCGGTAGGTGTTACGCTTCCTCAGCTTAAGAAAAATAGAAGATTGATGCATCTCCAAGCACCAGTACCACATAGGCCCAAGAAAAAAATTTTGAGCTCCAAAAAGTCAAAGAAGCAGTAAGTGAAAGAGAACCCACAAAGTTTTTCAAGTTCATAAGCACAGTGAATACTGTGTTGTAGACCAGTCAAGCAAATAACCCGCAAAGATTTATATGCTATCTCTGCTCTTTAATTCAGAGGTTCATCGAAATGCATTACTAAAGGTGTTAAACGAAGCATAAGTGCCACCGAATGTCTCTGTGGACAAATTAGATCGGCTAGTAAACAACATCATGGTTGATAATTATATCTTCTTCACCAATCATGAGATCCCACCCGGAGGCAGAGGCAATTATAAAGCTCTACATATCACTACCCATTGCAAAAGGCGTATTTTGCCCAAAGTACTCATAGACAATGGTCGGCCCTTAATGTCATGCTTATGACTACATTAAGCAAACTCCTTATCGATCAGTCCAACATAAACAGCAGCCACACCATAGTCCGAGCTTTTGATGGAACATGTCATAAAGTAATTGGAAATACCACAATCCAACTTCGCAATAGGCCCATGCACATATGAAGTGGATTTTCAAGTTATGGATATTAATCTTTCTTACAATTGCATATTAGAAAGGCCATAAATACACTCTGCCAGAGTTATCCCATCCTCTCTCCATCAGAAGAGATGCCACTACTTTCACTGAGGATATCTACATAGAGCTTGATGAAGTAGTCACCATCGGAGTTGAAGAAAAAATGATAACCACTATTTTCACCGAGGATATCTAGATAGAGCCTAACGAAGATGCACCAAATTCATCATTTCAATCCTTTGAGTTTGTCAATGCAACATTTATGAAAGAAATATTGCCAATAGTTGAACCCTACTCGTCAAAAAGTACCCACTCGGGTTTAAAAATGATCGTTAGCAAAGGTTCTCGTGTTGAAAAAGTGCTTAGCAAGAATCTGCAAGGGATAGCCTAAGCCCTATAGGTCATCACTCAAGCCAACAAAAGAGGCTTAGGATTCAAGGCTAATGCGCACTTAAGAAAGCAGCAAGGAAAAAGGATCTGTTATCAGGACATGACACAATCATTAGGTCGAGAGAGGAAATTGAAGCCGACAATGTTTTCGTCCTTTCATGAGATATTTCATTCAGGAGGATGAATCCATCCAAGCCAACTAGAAGAGCAAAAGGCCAAAAATGTCTTGATCATCTAAACAGAGCACTTAATAACCTCTATCTCCGAGATATTGAGCCATAAAATTTGTGTCCTTCCTTAATACCTGACTTTGATGACAGGGTCATAATGGAAGCCCCTATACTTTTCCTATACCTTTCATGTAACGTCAAAAAATGAAAACCTACCTACCCTCACCCAAAGGTAGATAAGTGTCCTATGTAAAGGGCTTTTTTTATCTAACATTATCTATGAAATGACTTTTGCATATATCATTCCATATTATGTATAACTTTTCAACCTTTTTATCTCCATTACTCTTTTGCCTTTATTTTTATCCAAATCCCTTGGTTGTGTGTGTGCCTTTTGCAATGTTTATTTCTTTACCCTTTTAGGTGTCCTAACGATAGTGACATGGATGTGTCTAATGAGTTACTAAAGATTAATTTTGATCAATCAATTTTCACTAGTAAAATTGATCCCGAAGAAGATTTCAAGAAAGCTCCGTACCACCAGACCTCTTACGATTAGTTGAACAAGAGGAGAAGAAGATCATGCCCCATAAAGACCCAACAGAAGTGATAAATCTGAGTACTCGAGAGGATCGAAAAGAGGTTAAAATCAAAACCTTAATAAAGTCAATGACTATGACCAAGTTGATAGAATTACTCAAAGAATATCGAGATGTATTTGCTTGGTCATATCAAGACATGCCAAGATTGGACACTGATATAGTGGTCCACAAGCTTTCCATCAAGCCCGAATGCAAATCGATAAAGCAAAAGTTAAAGAAGATGAAGCCATAAATGCTTTTCAAAATTAAAGAGGAAGTCAAGAAGCAGTTTGATGTAGGGTTTATTGGGGTAGCCAAATATCTAGAATGGGTTGCCAATATAGTTCCAGTCCCAAAGAAAGATGGCAAAGTACAAATATATGTTGATTATCGGGATCTAAATTGAGCTAGTCCCAAGGATAACTTCTCGCTACCCCGTATCGACACTTTAGTAGACAACACGGCCAAGAATTCTCTTTTCTCCTTCATGGATAGATTCTCAGGCTATAACCAGATCAAAATGGCACCCGAAGACATGGAGAAAACAACTTTCGTAACCATGTGGGGGACATTCTGCTATAATGTCATGCCCTTTAGACTAAAAAATGTTGGGGCAACATATCAGCGAGCCATGGTAGCCTTGTTCCATGACATGATGCATAAAGAAATTAAAGTCTATGTTCATGATATGATTGCCAAGTCAACGAAAGAGGATGAGCATGTCATAGACCTTAAGAAACTTTTTAAATAGCTATGAAAATTTCAACTCAAATAAAATCCTACCAAATGCATCTTTGGAGTCACTTCGAGCAAGCTTCTAGGCTTTATTATCAACGAAAAAGGGATTAAAGTTGACCCAGATAAAGTCAAAGCCATTAAAGATATGCCACCACCTCAAACCTAAAAAGAAGTGAGAAGCTATTTAGGGAGATTGAACTACATTGCTAGATTTATATCCCAGCTCACTGACAAATGCAACCCATCTTTCGACTCATTCGCAAACAAAATCCAGGAGAGTGGAATGAGGCATGTCAAGAAGCCTTTGATAAAGTCAAACATTATCTATCAAGCCCACCAGTATTGGTACCATTGGTGCCTAGTTGACCTTTAATCTTTTACTTGGTAGCTTTTAACAAATCTATGGGTTGTGAATTAAGACAGCATGATGAGTCAAGAAAGAAGGAACAAGCAATCTACTACTTAAGCAAAAGGTTCATGCAGTATGAGTGCAACTACTTCGCAGTCAAAGAGTTATGCTGTGGTGTAGACAGCCGAGAGGCTTAGGCTGTACATGCTATATCACACCACATGGTTAATTGTAAGGCTTGATCCTATTAAGTATCTATGCGAAGCACTTGCACTATCAGGAAGGCTAGCTAGATGCTAAGTCCTACTTTTTGAATACGACATTACCTATGTCAATCAAAAGGCAATCCAGGGCAATGTAATAGTTGACTTTTTGGTAAGTCGAGCAGCAGATGATTATGAACCCTTAAGTTTTGACTTCTCAGATGAAGATCTAATGTGCATTTCTAAATATAAAGATGCCTCCAACCAAGATTAGTCCTGAAAAAGGTATTTTGATGGAGCATCAAATGCTATAGGACATAAAATTAAGGCAATATTAATGTCACCTGACGAGAGTCATTACCTATTCACAGTAAGGCTAAATTTTGATTGCACAAATAATATCACAGAATATGAAGCTTATGTCATGGGGCTTAAAGCAGCCATTGAGAGGAATGTCAAGACATTATAGGTTTTTGACAATTCAGCCCTAGTCATCTACCAATTCAAAGGTGAATGGCAAACTCACGATGCCAAGCTGATGTAATATGGGAAGCTGATAGTAGAACTCAAGAAAGAATTTGATGATATCAATTTTCGACACTTACCTCAAGAAGAGAACCAAATAGCCAATGCTTTGGCTACTTTGTCATCCATGTTTAAAGTCAGCCAAGCGTCAGACGTTGCTCCCATCTAAATGAGCATCTACACAACTTTGGTTTATTATCATAGTGTCGAAAAAGAGAAGGATGGCCTACCGTGGTACTATGACATCCTTCGTTACATCGAGGATCAGTAATATCCCAAACATGCAATTTAGATTAATAAAAGGACTATCAGAAAGTTGGCTATGGGATTTGTTCTCGATGGAAAAATCTTATACAAAAGGAGTCACAATCAAATATTGCTCAGATGCGTTTACACTCCTAAAGCCAAAAGGATCTTAGAAGAAGTTCAAAAAGGGATTTGCGGCACACATGCTAATGGACATCAGATGACCAAGCAAATCATGAGAACAGGTTATTACTAGTTAACCCTCAAGAGAGACTGCATCAATTACGCCCGAAAATGCCATAAATGTCAAATCTATGCAAACAAGATCAATGTCCCTCTAGTTTCACTTTACGTCACGACGACCCCGTGGCCTTTCTCCATATGGGGCATGGATGTGATCAAGCCGATCACCTATAAAGCCTCCGATGGGCATCGTTTTATCTTGGTAGCCATCGACTATTTCACCAAATGGGTGGAGGCTTCTTCATATGCTAATGTAACTAGATCAACTATCTGCAAGTTTGTCAAGCGGGGCATTATTTGTAAATATGGCCTCCCGAACCAAAACATCACAAACAACATAAGCAACTTGAACAATAAGATGATGCAAGCAATATGTTTATAGTTCAAGATCTAGCATCATAATTTTGTCCCTTATCGTCCAAAGATGAATAGGCTAGTCGAGGTGGCCAACAAAAACATCAAAAGAATTGTTGAAAAAATGTCTAGGACTTACAAAGACTGGCATGAGAAGCTATCCTTTGCACTTCATGCCTATCCGACCTTAGTTTGCACTTCCATGGGTGCTATCCTTTCCATTTCTTGTCTATGGGATGGAAGCTATATTGCCTATCGAAGTCAAGATCCTTTCTCTTAGAGTCTTGATGGTAACTAAACTTGAAGAAGCTGAATGGATCAAGAACGAATATGACCAGTTGAACCTCATTGAGGAAAAATGCATTAAAGCCGTCTGCCATGGTTAAATGTATCAAAGATCCATGATCCGAGCCCATAATAAAAAGATGCACCCATGATAATTTCACTTAAGTGAATTGGTATTGAATAAGATCCTCCCAATTCACAAAGATGCACGGGGCAAACGGACCCCTAATTGGGAAAGACCGTTTGTCGTGAAGCAAGCCTTCTCAGGAAGGGCCGTAATCTTGTCAGAAATGGACAATAATGTCTTGCCTAACCTAGTCAACTCAAATTTTGTTAAGAAATATTACTTGTAGAGGGTGAAAACCTAAAAAGGCGTCCTTCAAGAAAATAAAAAAAATAAAAAAATAAAACAAAAATAAAAAACAAAAACAAAAACAAAAAAAAAAAGAAAACAAAAAGGGGTCAGATGAAAATCTGAAAAGGGCGTCTAGGCATTCAACCTGACTACAGTTGAAATCCTATAAGCGCGACTTGAGAAGATCAATTTTGATAGGGCATAAACTGAGAGCAGCTACAGGATAATGCAAAGTAATTCCGAAGATCAACTCATACTAGTCACATTCATTGTTTGAGAAAGATCCTAAAAGGCATCTAGAGAACATCCATGTCATGATTGTTAGAGGCATCTTTTGCCTAAAAGTTCATCTTTCTAGCTACCCTATACTTGTTTGTCAAAAGATATATCAAGTTATGTTTCTTTTGTTGTCATGAATAAATATTGCCTTGTTTCTTTTAACCCTTGTACAATTCACATTTCACTTATCATTTAGTTGATAATGTTTGATAATCAACTAAAATATGCATAAAAACATCTCGATATTACATTCAAAAGAAAAAAAGCCCACGAAACTCTACTCACATCCTGATCGTTAAGATCATGTACTTTTTATGCCTAAACACCTACTCAGCATGACCATACACCAAACCATTTCTGGCTTTCACAAGACATATCTCAAGAAAAACCATTTTAAGCTAACCAAAAAATCGACCCATGCATTTTATCATAATCCTATCGAACCCAAAGGCATCAACCTAATTAGGTAAATAGTCTCCAAATTATTGGCAATGCCTTCCAATTGCCAGGAAAATAATTGAGCCTCCCAAATCAGGAAATGTAATAATCCAAATTCTTGAGAATAAACTTTTGGTCATATCCCCAGTGGAGCCAGGACAACCTATAATCCCTAGCGAGATTAGGAAAAGTCATATCCATAGTCGCAACAAAGATGAATCGCCATCTCTATGAGAGTCTGAAAGACGTGCAAGAAAAACTAC
>JBBYHO010510329.1:0-20440 GCA_038382025.1 Adansonia gregorii | reverse complement strand
CATCACATGATTACCCTACTCCTTAGCTTGTTAACCAATATCACCATCAGCCACCCTGCTTGCTGGAAAAACATTTTAGCATTTAATCCAGCCGCCCTATACACATCACATTGGTAGCAAGTTGCTTTCTACAGCTATCTTATAGCCACCATGCTGACATTACCTTGTCCCCCTTGAGAAATAGCCAAAAACACATTCACTTTAGCTCTAAAAGGTTGGTATAAATGGACCACTTCTATCTCAGCAGAAAGAAGGTTAGATTCCAGCTCATTTCCACTTCCAAAAACACACTCATACACCAAGGAAAACCAAATCCCGTAGCTCTTCACCCACCACCCAAAAACAGCCCCAAAACACTTACTTTCCTCCACTACACACTCTAAAAATCACCCTCATCCATACCAGAACCAAAACCTCATCATTTTTCTCTTTGTCTTACTTATTAACAATAAGGAAAAGACAAAAATTCAAGCCATCTCTGCTACTCATATCATTTGGCCAAGAAGTGAAGTTTTGTTGGTTTAACTTCTCACTTTATCACTTTCATTTTTTGTTTTTCATCATCTTCATCATTTTAGGAAGCTCTCCATGTTTCCATCACCCTCTTAGGATTATCATGCATTATCGTGGCTTTGGTTGTGGTAGTTTAGGATCTGGATGCTTTAATGCTCCTTGGATGTGTAAATATGCCTCATTTCATCCTCATTAATTTGATATCTCTTGCTCATGTATTTTATGCCATGTCCATGCATCTTGTTATCCTTAATCCATGTATGAATCATTAGCCTAACATATTTCAAGCATATTTACACATTAACTCGCATGAATCATTGTCATTTTTAGCATCCATAACATTTTCTTGTCAAAGTGCATTTTGTCTAGGCCATTAGTAAAATTAGCATCCCCATTCATGTTGTGTGCCATCCCCTTGTATGTTTGTTGCCAAAATGCATGGTTGATGGATGATAAAAACTGATTTTCAAAATCCCCCAAGCCAAGCATGTTAACCTCAACCAATAAGGATTTGCATGGACTTAGCATTTTCCTTTAAGCTAGCAAAATATCTTGGGAAAAATTAAGCTTTTTCAAATCTGGAATCTTGGTTAAACAAGCTCAAATCTTCTGATTTTCCAACAAAAATGGCTTTACACTCATCCCCAAAATGTTTGTGCCTTGTTTTTTAGTCAAAACCGTCATTGGTATGATTAATGGACTATTTCATTATCCTAAACTACTTTGGGGTTATGCAAATGAGTTTGTGATGCTTATGCCATTCTTTCCTGTCAGTCATGGATGTTCGAATGTCAATGACTCGAATATAAACCCGTAAACATAAGGAAAACAAGAAATATCCCTGCTTTGCTTTATCCCTTACTGGCAGCATAGCTATTGAAAATTGAAAAATCACTTTAAAATCTTAAAGGATTTTTCATGAATTTTCTGATATTTTTCTCTCAAATTATGTTGAATTAGCTTTAAAACAATATCTTATTCACCATGGATCATTCCAGATGAGAAAGTTATGATTTTTCAAGTCTAAACTATCTAGAATCTCTAAAATTCAAACATGTATTTTGGTTGGGCCGTTCAAGCACACTAAATGATTTTTCCAAATTTTTCAAGCATTTTTCCTAAAATTTTCATGAATTCCCTTTTCAAAAAGGTATTATTTGTCATTTTTCAACAGCAAATGAGTCTAGGGTGGGTTTTCAAATTTTGACACACCTTGTCACTCCTATGCTCTACCAGCAGCTTAATCAGTCCAAACTTGAAAATTTATTCCCTTGGAAAGTGACTTGGGATATTGAAAATATTTTTAGAATGACCCCCATTGAGTTACCTTTCTAACGGTGTCTTATCCACCTTTTAAATCCTTCGAACCCATTTAGAATAAATTTGGGAAACAGGATGGCGCGATACTATCCCCCTTTTTTGGCCATGGTCAAAATAAGTTGTTTCCCAAATTTCATCTCGAGACAATCGAATGCCTCTGTATCACCCCGATCAGGCTCAAGAACACACTTTAACATCCCATAAGCTTATATCAAGGCATAAACATATTTTACATCTTTATCATCCTTATTCACAATAAAATTTTTTTGCCAAAAATTATCGAATGCTCACTAATTTTCTGAATCATAAAGTTTTGTCATTCATGGCGATACCCTAACCCTCACCTTTCAAGGGGATACTCCAACCCAACTTTTTGAAATTGTTAAGATTAAAAGAAACTTTCTTTGTCAAAATCATTTGTCATCCATGGGGATACTCTAACCCTATCTTTTCAAAGGAATACTCTAACCCTATCTTTTAATTGCAATTAATTTCTTTTTCTCGGATTTCCATGAATATGCTCAGCAAATCTCGTTTAATTAAGAAATCTAGATGTATCTCAAAAATGCTCGATTCAGTTTTTCCTAGATAATTGATACGAATAGCGAGATAAATTTCCTTAGTCCACCCATGTTCTTTGTCATTGCATTGAATGATCCATGTTATGTTATTTCATTTATTGCCCTACTAACATGATTTCTTTGTGATGATTATTTGTATCCACATTTTCAAAATGTTTCCAAATCAAATTAAAGGTAATGTTCTGCATGGGTATCTCTCTAGTGCCCAAAGTGGAACATTCCATTTTTAAAATAAAATTCAGAGGTCATTTTTATTGAAAATCTTTATATTCCCTATCTCTTCAAGGCGTATATGAGATTAAATCTTTTTCATCAAAACCTAGATCATTTTTATAAGATTCATGCATTCGAAGAAGGTTATATCAAAATAATGATAAGTTAAGATCAAAAAAATTGAAATTGAGATAAGAAATAGCTAGTAAGGTACCAAGTTCGGGCATTGTGAAGAGGTTTGTACCTCATCATGCGTAACCAACTCCCAAACTCAAACGGTGAATCTTTGCATTACGTAGACCGCGAGATCGATGTTTTGAGTTTCGTAACTCAAAACATAGGTTTCAATAGGCATCTGATCATGCCTAGCCCAAAATGATCGATGGCGACTCTAAGTGTTGGCCATTTCATGGTGGTCATTCAAGACTAATAAGATGAGTGATTCGTCTTATGGTCCCCCTCACTGTATCAAAAGTCAAGAATCTATACATTCTCGTTCTCCTCACATCACGAGAGAAAAGTTTCAATCAAGGAGATATTTTCCAAGTTAGGAAAATATTTTAAGTCGTATGTACTTTTAGATCCGTGAGGATCTACCATGGGGTACATTGTAACAGCAGCACAGTTCTAGAATCTAGCCTACTGATGTTTCACCTCTAACCAACAAGATTTAGTCCCTACCATTGATGAGTACACAGCCCTGCTCAGCATAGAAAGGGCCAAATCAGACCAGATTTACTGCAAGGCTCTAACCCCTCTTTCATTCAAGAAAAGGTTGAGGCAAATTCTTGGAGTCATGAAAGCATGGGTTGATAGTCATGTCAAAGTAAAAGAGAGTAGTGAATGCATCTCTTAGGTCAGCTTGAAAGAAGTAATCTCGAATCTTTCTGATCAAAAGAAAGCCCAAGATGTCTACGAGTTGGTAATCTATGGGCTCGTTATATTCCCAAAGACTTTGGGTTATATAGAGGCAGTAGTCACAGATTTCTTTTCTCACCTATGTTGCAACATCAACCCTGCTTCCACCATCATCACCGAAACCTTTATCGAGTGTGCCTCATTGCTTTAGATATGGCTCATGAGTCATCTTTATGTTAGGAAAGGAAGAGTCAAGCAAAATTTTTTATTCAAGATCAGTCCTCTTTCCACAGCATTAGAGGAAGAATGCCATCAAGATAAGATAGAAAAGCATTCGATCAAGGACTTATGAAATGTCAAGGAGGAAGAAATCATGTAGAGAGCCCTATGGGTGTTCCCTCAGTCAATTGTGTACAGATGTGGAGACTACACTTGTGTGCCATTCTTGGGATTATGGGGAAATACTAGTTATGCTCCTTTATTGGTAATGCATTAGTTCCAGTGCCAGCAATTCATCCTGTTCTTTAAAGACTTGGGACATTGGGATTTCGAATATGGAGAGCCCAATTATAAAGCAAAAGTTCAGTCAGCTTTCCAAGCCTGAAAGAAGGTCCATTGTATGGAAAGATAATGGAAAGGAAGCCCCACCATGCCTGGATACAAAGAATAGAGGCTTCACCATATCAATAATCCATTGCTACTACCCAACTATGGGACATTGTAAATCCCAATAGAGGAACCACTTTCTGAGATTGAGCTACTTAAAAAAGAGTTTGAGCGAGAAAAGGCATCCTTTGCAACAAGAATCTCTTGACTTAAGGAGGAAAAGGGCCAACTAGAAATGGATATCTATCTCAGGAGTGGTGAGATGGATCGAGTCATTAAAGAAAGAGATCACTTGAAAGATGACCTTGAGAGCCTAACCAAGGATTATATACACTTAGAAAAGCTAACAAGTCTTGATGTGTTGGCAAGACACCGGTCGAATGGGAAATAGAAGTCGCCACTCAATTGCAAGCTGAACCAGCAAAAAGAGGAAGTCAGAACCAGTAAAGAAAAGTTCATAAGGGCACGTGCTCTTGCTTTCACCTACCAACAAAAGAATCAAAGACTCGAGGCCTAAATACGAAATGTGAGAGCCACTAAGGTTGAAAATGAAGCCCTTATTGACAGAATCCAGGAGTTAGAACAGTCTCTTCAGGATCATCAAGGTCATACCAATGAACTAATAAAAGTTTTCGAGCAACGCGAACTAGATTGGCAAATGACAATTGAGCAAGTACATCTGAACTACCAAGAACAACATCAGCACCTCACTCAACAAGTTCAGATGGCTCAACAAGAGGCAGATGACAAGATTAAAGTAGCTCGATCTATAAGGCAAGACATCGTACCTGTCAGAGATCATAAGCAATGACTTTTAGGTTTTCTTGATTGTGTGATTACACAATGTAATCATGTCATATACTTTTAGATGTAATCATGCCGTAAAAGAAAAACCCCTTTTGTGACTCTATGAATAATGTTATTAACGAAGCTATTCCAAGAATTAATTGTCTCCAATGCATATGTACATTTAATTTCACCATTTTCTTCTTCTTCTTTCATTGCACTTGCATCAATCATTCATTATCTTAACTCATCATCGCATCATAAATGCTCATCAATAAATACATTTTTTTTGAAAAAAAAAGTCTAATACAGGAATTGGGCCATAAAATTCTAAAGGATTCTGAGATCAATCAAGAACATGGAACCTTACATCATGCACCATTACAACACGCAACGCCATAAGCAAATCATGGAGAGTGATCATGAAGCTTGTATTGAACGACTTGAGCTAATGGTTAAGGAGTCACAAGACCAGATGCTCTGTCAGCAAAATGAAATGCAAACTCAGATGGTGAGCCTTATGGAACTAATGACAGCTTCTATGAGAGAAAAAGGGCAAGCCAGCACTACTGAAACAAGGAATGATCCTCCTAATGTTGAAAGTCCCCCTGCTAACAATCCAGAACCTGCCCAAGGGGAAACCAGACAAGAACAATGGCCTACTCCTACACCTGCTGCTTAGGCTCCGTCGGTCATCTACCTTAATCTTATTGTGACAGGTCAATTCATTCTCGGTACTCAAGGGGTGAATGCGAGAATCTTATCAGCAGATCTGATAACCCTTGACCATGAGGAATCAGAGAAGATAGAAGGTCAAAAGTCCACCATGACTGTAGCAGAAGTGAATAAATTCTAGTTACTAGTAAAATGCCTCTAAGTCATCAAGAGGAGTGACAAGTTTGGTGTTTTTAACACACAATCACTGTCTTTGGTGTCTAACCTTGTTATTCCCCTAAAGTTCAAGGTCTCAGAGTTTGAGAAGCTCAATGCAACCACCGACCCTTCTGTCCATGTCTGAATGTACCTACGAAAGATGAATGGATACAAGAAAGATGAAAAGCTCCTCATTCGTTGCTTCTAACAAAGCCTTATTAGGGCACTAACTCGATGGTATATTGAGCTAGGCAATGTGAAGATCCAATCATAGGCTGATTTGGCCAAGGCCTTTTTGAATCAATGCTAGTACGCGTCAGATTGGGCATCGGATTGACTTTCTTTAATGAATTTTAAGAAGAAATCCATTGAAAGCTTCAGGCAATATACCTAAAGGTGGAGAGAGGTAGCAGCCCTAGTCTAGCCTTCCCTTATAGAAAAAGAGATAACAGTTACTTTCATCCACACCTTACGCACTCCTTATTACGAGAAACTCATAGGAAATGCCATCAAGAAATTTGCTAACCTAGTCCTCCCTGGAGAAATGATTGGCGTGGCCACTAAGAGTTATAGAATGTCAATCAGGGAAGCATCTGGATCAAACAAAAAGCCTATGGCTAGTAAAAAAAAGGAAGAGGAGGCCAATACTATAAGTTATGCTAGCTCATCTCAGCCGAAACAACTTCAAACATATAACCCTCACTACCCAAGCACGCTGTATTCTCGCTCTATCACCATACCCCCTCAGCCAAATAATGCCATAACCTACAACCCATTGTTTGCAATCCCGTCCAACCACCATAAAGCCATCCTCCAAAAGTTCACCAAAATACCAATCGAGCAACCAATAATGCACTTGGCAATCAAGGTGTAAATCAACAAAGACAATATTTTGATCCCATCCCTATGACCTATTCAGAGCTCTACCAGACCTTGCATCAAAATCATTTAGTCTCCCAATCTATGTCCCAAAAAAAAAGTTGCCATACCCATCATGGTACAACCCTAACGCTCACAGTGAATACCATGTTGGGGCAGCGAGGCACGACATTGAGAATTGCATAACTTTCAAACGAAACGTGCAAAATCTAATTAACTCAAAAGTCCTATAGTTTGGGATGAATTAGGGACCAAATGTTGCTGCCAACCCTTAACCAAACCATACTGAGCCAGCTACAAACATGATCGACATTAAGAACAAACATAAAGTAAAGGCAAGCATAGAGGATGTAAGGATGCCAATGTTCTTGGTTTGACAAGCATTGATTCAGGTCGGGCTGCTTAATGCAACTGAAAAATTGAAAGATAATCCTGACAACTTCTGTAACTTCCATACAGTTGTAGGTCATACCCTACAAACATACAAAGAGTTTAGGTCCATGGTTCAAAGAATGATGAATAAAGGCAAGATTGAATTCTATCATGAGATCACACCTGCTACTGAATCTATCAACATGATAGGAGAGGAAACCATGAAGCCACCTTATGGGAGAAATCAATCGCTTATTCTTTATGGTAAGCCAAGTTCTAAGGTCAGTTCTTCGACACCTACACCAAAGTTAGTGGTGGAAGTGCCTAAACCATTCTCATATAAAAACAACAAAACTTTCCCATGAAAATACGAGAATCAGGTAGTGATGATCAGAGAACTAACTCCCTTCACTACTACGATAGAACTGTCAAGAGTTAGTCACCTAACCCATAACAGTAGGTGTTATGCTTCCCTAACTCAAGAAAAATAGAAGGTTAATGCATCTCCAAGCACTAGTACTGCTCAGGCCCAAGTAAAGAATTTTAAGCCTAAAAAAGTCAAAGAAGTAGTGAACGAAAGAGAAGCCATAGAGTTCCTTAAATTCATCAAGCATAATGAATACTACATTATGGATTAGTTAAGCAAACAACGTGCCAAAATTTCTATGCTATCTCTGCTTCTTAATTCAAAGGTTCATCAAAATGCATTACTAAAGGTGCTAAATGAAGCATATGTGCCTTCAGATGTCTCTGTAGATAAGTTGGATCAGCTTGTGAACAACATCATGGATGATAATCACATCTCTTTCACGGATGATAAGATCCTACCTGGAGGCAGGGGTAGTTATAAGGCTCTGCATATCACTACACATTGTAAGGGACATATTTTGCCTAAAGTACTTATAGACAGTGGGTCAGCCCTTAATGTCATGCCTATGACTACATTAAGCAAACTCCCTGTTGATCAGCCTAAGATCAAAAGTAGCCACACCCTAGTTTAAGCTTTTGATGGGATGTGTTGTGAAGTAATAGGAAATATCACAATCCAGCTCCAAATAGGCTTATGTACTTATGAAGTGGATTTTCAAGTTATGGATATTAATCCCTCTTACAACTGCCATGGATACACTCCGCCAGAGCTATCTCATCCTCTCTCCATCAAAAGCTCAAATTTATGATAGATGACAAAGTAGTCACCATCGAAGCTGAAAAAGAAATGATTGCCACGGCTTTTACTGAGAATATCTACATAGAGCCTTATAAAGATGCACTGGATTCATCATTCCAATCCTTTAAGTTCATCAATGCGATGTTTGTGGGAGAAAGATTACCAATAGTCGAACCCTATTTATCAAAGAGTACCCACTCAGGTTTAAAAATAACTGTTGGCAAAAGTTCTCATGCCAAAAAAGGGCTTGGCAAGAATTTGGAAATGATGGCCATAGCCTTACAAGTCACCATTCAAGCCAACAAAAGAGGTTTAGGATTTCAAGCCAACACGTACTCAAGAAAGCAGTGAGAAAAGAGGACTTGCAACCAAGAAATGACACGATCATTAGGTCGATAAGGGAAGTCAAAGCCAAAAATGTTTCCATCTCTGCATGAGATATTTTGTTCGGGAGGATGAATTAATCCAAGTCAATCGAAAGAACAAAAGGCCAAAGATGTTGTGGTCATCATAAATAGGACACTTAACAGCCTCTATCTCCAAGACATCAAGCCATAAAATTCGGGTCCTTCCACTAAGACCTGATTTTGATGATAGGGTCATGATAGAAGCCCTTGCACTTTTCCTACCCATTTTGTGTAACGTCAAGAAATGATAACCTACTTGCCCTTACCCAAAGGCAGATAAGTGTCTTATGTAAGGGGCATGTTTTTATCAAACATTATCCATAAAATGACTTTTGCACACATCATTCCATATTGTGTATCACTTTTCAACCTTTTTGCCTACGCTCTTTTTCCTTTATTTTTGTCCAAATCCCTTAGTTGTGTGTGTGCCTTTTGCAATGTTTATTTCTTTACCCTTTCAGGTGTCTTACGATAGTAACATGGATTTTTTTATGGGTCTTTGAAGATCAATTTTGAACAGTCAATTTGCATTAGTGAAGTTAATCTCGAAAAAGATTTTGAAAAAAGCCCTATACCACCGGACCTTTTACAATTAGTTGAGTAAGAAGAAAAACAGATCATGCCCCATAAAGACCCAACGAAAGTAATAAACTTGGGTAACCAAAAGGATCAAAAAGAGGTTAACATTAAAACCTTAATAAAGTCAACAACTAGGACCAAGCTAATAGACCTACTCTAGGAATATCAGGATGTATTCGCTTGGTTATATCAAGACATGCCAACCCTAGACATTGATACAGTGGTCCATAAGCTTCCTATCAAGCCTGGATGCAAACCAATCTAGCAAAAGTTAAGGAGGATGAAGCCAAGAATGCTTCTCAAAATTAAAGAAGAAGTCAAGAAGCAATTTGATGTAGGGTTTATTAGAGTAGCCAAATATTCAAAATGGGTCACCAACATAGTCCCAGTCCCAAAGAAAGATGGCAAGGTACGAATGTGTGTTGATTATTATCGTAACGTACCCTGGGGTGATCCATGTGGATCTATGGGTGTGCACAACTTAAAATATTTTCCTAACTTGGAAAATGTCTTCTTGACTAAGACTATTCTTTGGCAATGTGATGAGAATGAGAATGTATAGATCCTCGACTTATTATATAGTGAGGGGGACTATAAGATGAATCATTTATCTTATTAGTCTCGTATGACCATCACAAAATGGCCAACGCTTGGAGTTACCACCGATCATTTTGGGCTAGGCATGATCGGATGCCTTTTGAAACCTATGTTTTAAGTTACGAAAACTCAAACATTGATCTCATGGTCTACGTAATGCAAAAATTCACCATTTGGGTTCGGGAGTTAGTTATGCGTGATGAGGTATGAACCTCTTCGTGACACCTGAAATCGATACCTTACTAGCTATGTTTTATCTCGGTTTCAATTCTTTCAATCTTAACTTTTTGCTATTTCGATATGTCCCTTTTTGAATGCATGAATCTTATAGAAATGATCTAGGTTTTGATGAAAAAGATTTAATCTTTTATACGCCCCAGAGAGATAAGGAATATAGAGATTTTTAATAAAAATGGCCTTTGGATTTTACTTTGAAAATGGAATGTTCCACTTTGGGCATTGGAGAGATACCCACGTGAAACATTACCTTAAATTTTATTTGGAAACATTTTGAAAACATGAATACAAATAATCATCACAAAGAAATCATGTTAGTGAGTTAATAAATGAAATAACATAACATGGATCATTCAATGCAATGACAAAGAAAATGGGTGGACTATGAGAAATTTTCTCGCTATTGGCATCGATTATCTACGGATAACTGAATCGACCATTTTCAAGATGCATCTGGATTTCTTAATTAAATGAAATTTGTTTGACATATTGATGGAAATCTGAGAAAAAGAAGAATTTAATTGCAATTGAAAGACAGGGTTGGAGTATCTTTTCAGAAAGACAGGGTTAGAGTATCGTCATGAAATGGAAAATAGTTTTTTGACAAAAGAAGATTTTTAAATCTTGACAATTTTAAGAAGTGAGGTTAAAGTATCCCCTAAAAGGTCAGGTTAGAGTATCCCCGTGAATGAGAAATCATTTTAACATAGAAAGATTTTCAAATTCTGACAATTTTGAAAAATAAGGTTAGAGTATCCTTTGGAAGGATGAGGTTGGAGTATCCTTGTGGATGACATAACTTCATGATTTAGAAAATGGGTGAGCATTCGACGATTTTTGGCAAAAAGATTTATTGTGAAAGAGGATGATAAAGATGTAAAATATGTTTGTGCCTTGACATGAGCTTGTGGGAGGTTAAGGTATTCTCTTGAGTCACATGGAGACATTCAACTGTCTCGAGACAAAATTCGGGCAAACAACTCAATTTTGACCAAAATCAAAAACAGGGCATAGCATCGCGCTATCTTGATTCCTGAATTTATTATAAATTGGTTTGAAGGATTTAGAAGATGGACAAGACACCGTTTGAAAGGTAACTCGATGAGGGTCATTCTAAAAATATTTCCAATATCCCAAGAAGTCACTTTCCAAGGGAATAAATTTTCAAGTTCAGATTGATTGAGCTGCTGGCAGAGCATAGGAGTGACAAGGTGTGTCAAAATTTAAAAAATCACCCCAGACTCATTTGGTGTCAAAAAATCACAAATAATACCTTTCTAGAAAGGGAATTTCATGAATAGTTAGGAAAATTGTTTGAAAATTTTGGCAAAATCATTTAGCGGGTTTGAATTGTCCAACCAAAATACATGTCCAGATTTTAGAGGTTCTAGATAGTTTGGACTTGAAAAATCATAACTCTCTCATCCAAAATGATCCAAGGGTGAATAATGCATTGTTTTAAAGATAATTTGATGTGCTTTGAGAGAAAAATATCAAAAAATTCATGAAAAATCTTTTAGGATTTTAAAGTAATTTTTCAATTTGTAACAGCTATGCTGCCAGCAAGGGATAAGGCAAAATAGGGGATATTTCTCATTTTTTTATGTCTATGGGTCCAAACTCGAGTCATTGATGTTCAAATGTCTATGACTGAAAGGAAAGAATGGCATTAGCATCACAAACTCATTTGCATAACCCTGAAGTAGTTCGAGATGATGAAACAGCCCGTTGATCATACCACTCAAGGTTTTGACTCAAGAAAAAGGCATAAACATTTAGGGAATAGTTGTAAGACCATTTTTTTTTCAAAATTAGAGGATTTGAACTTGTTTAACCAAGATTCTAGATCTGGAAAACTTGATTTTCCCTAAGATATTTTGCTAGCTTTAAGGAAAATGCTAAGTCTATGCTAATCCTCATTGGTTGAGGTTAACATGCTTGGCTTGAGGGGTTTTGAAAATCAGTTTTTATCATCCATCAAACATGCATTTTGACAACAAACATACAAGGGGATGGCACATAACATGAATGGGGTGCCAATTTTACTAATGGCCTAGACAAAGAAAGTTTTATGCACTTTTACAAGAAAATGCTATGAATGCTAAAAATGACAATGATTCATGCAAGTTAATGTGTAAATGTGCTTGAAATGTGTTAGGCTAATGATTCATACATGGAGTAAGGATAACAAGATGCATGGACATGGCATAAAATGCATGAACAAGAGATATCAAACTAATGAGTATTAAATGAGGCATTTTGCACATTAAAGCATCCAAATCCTAAACTACCACAACTAAAAAGCCATAATAATGCCTGATAATCCTAATAGGGTGATGAAAACATGGAGAGCTCCCTAAAATGATGAAGATGTTGGAAAATAGAAAATGAAAGTGATAAAATAAGAAATTATACCAATAAAACTTCACTTATTGACCAAACAATTGGAGTAGTAGAGATGGCTAGAATTTCCCTATTTTCCTTATTATTGATAAGCAAAAGAAAGAGAAAATAATAAGGTTTTGGTTCTAGTATAGATAAGTTGTGATTTTTGGAATATGTAATGGTTGAGAATGCGTGTTTAGGGGCTATTTTGGGGTGCTAGGTGAAGAGCTATGGGATTTGGTTTTCTTGGTGTATGAGTGTGTTTTTGGAAGTGTAAATGATATGGAATCTAACTTTTTTTGTTAAGATAGAAGTGGTCCATGTATACCAGCCTTTTGGAGCCAAATTGGAGGTGTTTTTAGCCATTTCTCAAAGGGGACAAGGTGATGTCAGCATGGTGGCTATAGGGTGGTTGTAGGAAGCAACTTGCCGCCAATGTGATGTGCATAGGGTGGTTAGATTAAATGCTGAAATGCTTTTCCAGCAAATAGGGTGGCTGATGGTGATATTGGTTAACAAGCTAAAGTGTAGGGTAATCATGTGATGTTGACCCTTTTTTTATCCAATTTAGACTTCAAAAAGATGTTATAATTAATTTGAAAGTCTAAATTCGTAATCTAATATGTGCTTTAATCTTTCCTTATGTAAAGAAACGAGTTAAAATCGAGTTTTGGATCAATGGTGGACAAGTTAAAAATGCCTAGACTATGAAAATAGCCTACATGTATCGATACATTTGGTCTAAAAACCTTGTGTGTATCAATACAATAAACATTGTATCGATACAATAATCAATGTATCGATACTATGAACCATTGTATCGATACTATAAACCACTATATCGATACATGTTGATATGTATCAATACATTCCTTTACAGAATGCATGTTTTGGTCCTGACATGGTCTAGTATCAATACACAAGGTCCTGTATCGATACAGAGGCTTATGTATCGATACATTTACATGTTGTATCGGTACAAATGGGGACATTTTAAATTTTTGGCATGTTGTAGCATTGTATCGATACATGAGAACCATGTATCGATACATTCAAGTAAAATTATGAATTTTCTCATTTTTTTATCCCCGGATACCTTGGATTATGTCATTTGATGCCGCATCTTTGCATTTACCTTCAATATGATCCCTAGGCCTTCTTGATATCCTTAAAATACTATTACCCGATGATTATCACCCTTTCTTATGTCCATGCTTCAGATTGCTAAAAATTAGCCAGGATAAAATAAGGTGTCTACAGCTGCCCCTCTTTGACCGCTGCAGAGAATCAGGAATAAGGCAAAGACCAATAGACACTATTTTGTTTGGGGTGGACTAACACTTCCAAAAGATTAGGGTGTAAGGTTTTCTAAGGTTTGACCCCCTTAGGTAGGTGTACAGCAATGTGGATTTTTATGTGGGTGCCGCCAACTGGTGTGAGCTTTGGCTTAGACTTAGGTGCCACAAGCTTGTGTGGGCTTTGACTTGGGTGCCGTCAGCTTGTACAGGCTTTGACTTAGACTTAGGTGCCATCAGCTTGTGTGGGCTTTGACTTAGGTGTCGCCAGCTTGTGCGGGCTTTAAAGAGATGCCACTGACTTATAAGCTTTTAAAGAGTGCCACCGACTTGTGGGCTTTAAGGGGTGCCACTGAATTATGGGCTTTAAAAAGGGTGCCATGACTTATGGGCTTTTGAGAGAGTGCCATGACTTATGAGCTTTAAAAAGGTGCCACTAACTTATGGGCTTTGAAAAGGGTGCCACTGACTTGCTGGCTTAAAGGGTTGCCACGACTTGTGGGCTTTGAAAAAGGTGCCACACTTATGGGCTTTTGAGAGAGTACCATGACTTGTGGGCTTTAAAAAGGTGCCACTAACTTATGGGCTTTGAAAAGGGTGCTACTACTTGTAGGCTTTGAAAAGGGTGCCATAACTTGTAGGCTTTAAAAAGGCACCATTGACTTATGGGTTTAAATGGGTGCCACGACTTGTGGGCTTTGAAAAAGGTGCCATGACTTATGGGCTTTTAAGAGAGTGCCACAACTTGTGGGTTTTAAAAAAGTGCCATAACTTATGGGCTTTGAAAAGGGTGCCATGACTTGTGGGCTTAAAGGGGTGCCATGACTTGTGGGCTTTGAAAAGGGTACCACGACTTGTGGGCTTTGAAAAGGTGCCACTAACTTGTGGGCTTTAAAAAGGGTGCCACTGACTTGTGGGCTTCTGAGAGAGTGCCATTACTTGTGGGCTTTCAAAAAAGTGCCATGACTTATGGGCTTTGAAAAGGGTGCCACTGACTTGTGGGCTTTAAGGGGTGCCATGACTTGTAGGCTTTTGAGAGAGTACCATGACTTGTGGGCTTTAAAAAGGTGCACGACTTGTGGGCTTAAAAGGGTGGTGTCAAAGTTTTCGATTAAACTTCTAATTCAAGCTCTTCTTAATAGATGTTCATGACAAAATTTTCTATTGAAAAGGGTTTTTGCACTAGTTCATTCCAAAGCTTTTAATAAATGTTCTCGATAAAAGTTTTTGATGATAGTTTCTAGACAACAATTTCTTGACACCGACACTTTAACTGTAGCTGCTTGACAAAAAGGTTTTGACATAAGGTGATGAGAAGAAAAGACCTTACCTGAATGGCACTTGATTTGTGAAGCTTAGAGTACTTACCAGGAGTTCCTTGGAGGTTGAGTAAACCTGGCTTGAAGTGATATTGTAAAAATGATGATGTATGATGGTAATATGAATGCAGAATATGGAATGCTATCATGATTGCATGATGTGAAGTCTAATACATGAGATAGCTATTATTCTCCTTGTACATCATTCAAACTCTCAAAGGGATGGCGATTCATTCCAACCATGGACTAGAATTTTCCTTATCTCACTAGGGATTGTAGGTTGTCCTTGCTCCACTAGGGATATGATCGAAGATTTTAGTCTCAAGAATTTGGACTACTACGTTTCTAGATTCAAGCCCTTTAGTCCTTTTCCTGACAAATGGAGGGCATTACCAATAATTTGGATACTATTCAACTGATCAGGTTGATGTCTCTGGTTTTGATAGCATTTTGATAGAATGCATGGGTCGACTTTGGTTAGCCTAAAAAGGTTTTGCTTGAGATGTGGCTTATGAAAGCAAGAAATGGTTTGGTGTATGGTCATGCTGAACAGTGCTTGGACACGAAAAGTGCATGATCTTAACGATCAGGATGTAAGCAGAATTCTTTATGCTTTTCTTTTCCTTTTGATGTAAAGCCAAGATGTCCTGATGGATATTTCTGTTAATTATCAAACATTATCAACTAAATGACAAGTGCAACATGAATTGTATAGGGGTTAAAAGAAACAAGGTAATATTTTTTATGAAAACAAAAAGACATAGCTCAATATACTATTTGACAAGCAATTGATAGGGTAGTAAGAAAGATGATCTTTTGGGCAAAAGATGCCTCTGACAATCATGACATGGATGTTTTTTAGGTGTTCTTCAAAATCTTTCTAGAATAATGAATATGACTAGCATGAGCTAATCTTTGAAAGATCTTTAGGATTGCTTTGCATTATCTTGTGGGTGTTCTTGATTCATGTCCTATCAAAATTGATCTTCTTAAGTTGCCCTTATGGGTTTTCAACTGTAGTTGGGTTGGTTGCCCAAATGTCCTTTTTGGATTTTCATCTAGACCCCCTTTTCTTTTCCTTCTCTTTTTTATTTTTTTTATTATTTTTTGTTTTTTTGTTTGTTTGTTTTTTTGTTTGTTTTTGTTTTTTTTAGGACATCTTTTTAGGTTTTAGGCCTTTATGTGTAATATTTCTTGACAGAATCTGAGTTGACTGGATCGGGTAAGACATTGCCATCCATTTCTGATAAGATTAGGGCCCCTTTGGAGAAAGCTTGCTTTACGACATACGATCTTTCCCACTTAGGGGTCCACTTACCCCGCGCGTCTTTGTGAATTAGGAGGATCTTCTTGAATACCAATTCGCTTAGGTGAAATTATCGTGGGTGCATCTTTTTGTCGTGGGCTCGAATCATGCATCTTTAATGCGTTTGACTATGGCTAATGCATTTTTCCTTGATGAGATTAAGCTGGTCATATCTATTCTTGACCCATTCAGCCTTTCTAAGTTTGGTTTCCATTAAAACTCTGAGAGAAGGGATCTCAACTTTGATAGGCAATACAGCTTTCATCCCTTAGACAAAGGAGGATGAGGTAGCATTCATGGAAGTTCGAATTGAGGTCGGATAGGCATGAGGTGCAAAGGATAGCTTCTCATGCTAATCTCTGTGAGTTTTGACCATTTTCTTAACCTTTCTTTTGATGTTTTTGTTGGCCGCCCTAACTACCCCATTCATGTTTGGGCGATAAAGATGGAATTATCATACTAGATCATAAACTGTGAAAGGTCTAGTGGTGCGGAGCTTTTTTCAAAACCTTCTTTAGAATCAACGTTGCTAGTGCAAATTGATCGTTCAAAATTGATCTTTAAAGACCCATCAGACACATCCATGTCACTATCATTAGGACACCTGAAAGGGTAAGGAAATAGATATTGCAAAAGCACACACACAACCAAAAAATATTAGATAAAAATAGAAGCAAAAAAGTATTGGAGACAAAAAGGTTGAAAGGTGATTTAAACACACAATATGAAATGATATATGCAAAAGTCATTTCATTAATAATACTTGATAAAAATGCCCCTTACATAGGACACCTACTTGCCTTTAGGCGAGGGCAGGTAGGTTTTCATTTCTTGATATCACATAAAAGGGACAAGAAAAGCGTAAGGGCTTCCATCATGACCCTATCATCAAAATTAAGTCTTAGTGGAAGGACATAAATTCTATGGCTTAGTATTGATCATGTTTGCAACTTGCTCAGTGTGGTTTGGTAAAGGATTGGCAGCAACATTTGGTCCCTGGTTCATCCCAAATTGCAAGACTTTTGCATTGACTAGATTTTGCACATTTTGTTTGAAATACATGCAGTTCTCAATTTCATGCCTTGCTACCCAGCATGGTATTCACAATATGCATTAGGGTTGTACCATGGTGGGTATGGTGGCTTCTTTTTTGGGACATAGATCCAAGCCACTAACTGATTTTGGAGCTAGGTTTGGTAGAGCTCCTTATAGGTCATAAAGATGGGATCAAAATGTTGTCTTGGTTGATTTGCACCTTGGTTATCAGGTGTATTATTGGTTGTTTGATTGGTATTTTGGTGGACTTATGGAGGGTAGCCTTATGCTGGGTTTGATGGGATTGCAAGGGATAGGTTATAAGTGGTGGCATAGATGGGTTGTGGGGATATTGTGACCGGGTAAGGTCATGGCGTTCTTGAGTAGCGAGAGTTGGATGCTTGATGCTGTCTTGGCTGAAACGAGCTAGCATAATTTATAGCATTGGTTTTTTCTTTCGTCTTCTTACCAGCAATGGACTTCTTACTTGATCTAGCTATTTTTTCGGTGGACATTCGACCACTTTTAATGGCAGCATCGATCATTTCTCCAGAGAAACCCAAGTCTTCAAATTTTTTGGTGGCATTTCCTACAAGCTTCTTGTAATTATGAGCATGTAAAGTGTGAATGAAAGTGACTGTTATCTCTTTTTCTGTAAGGGGAAGTTGGACTAAGGCTACTTCTTCTCTCCACCTTTGGGCATATTGCCTGAAACTTTTAATGGATCTCTTCTTGAAATTCATTAAGGAAAGCCGATCCGGTGCCTAATCTAACATGTGCTAGTATTGATTCAGAAAGGCCTTAGCCAAGTTAGCCCATGATTGGATTTTCATGTTGTCTAGCTCAATATACCACCGAGCTGCTACCTTAATGAGGCTATGCTGGAAGCAATGGATGAGGAGCTTTCATTTTTCTTGTATCTGATCATCTTTCGTAGGTACATTTGGACATGGATGGAAGGGTCGATGGTTCCATTGAACTTTTTAAACTTTGAGACCTTAAACTTTAGGGGAATGACAAGGTTGGACACCAAAGACAGTGATTGTGCATCAAGAGCTTTGAACTTGTCACTCCTCTTGATGGCTTGGAGGCATTTTTCTAGTAACTGGAATTTATTCACTTCTACTGCAGTCATAGTGGATTTTTTACTTTCCATTTCTTTGGTTCCTCATGGTCAAGGGCTATCGGATCTGCTGATGAGACTCCCACATTCATCCCTTAGGTACCAAGAATGAATTGACCTGCCCCAATAGGATTAAGGTAGATAACTGGCAGAGCCTGAGTGGCAGGTGGAGGGGCAGGCCATTGTTCTTGTCTAGGTTCCCCTTGGGTAGGTTTCGGATTATTAGCAGGGGGACCTTCAACATTGGGAGAATCATTCCTTGTTTTAGCAATATTGGCTTGCCATTTTTCTTTCATAGAGGCTGTCATTAGTTCCATAAGTCTCGCCATCTGAGTTTGCATTTCACTTTGCTGACGGAGCATCTGGTCTTATGATTCCTTGACCATTAGCTCGAGTCGCTTAATGTGAGCTTCATGATCACTCTCTATGATTTGTTTACGATGTTGTGTGTTGTAGCGATGCAGGATGTTAGGTTTCATTGTCCTGATTGACCCCGGAGTCCCTTGCACTTTTATGGCCCAATTCCCATAGTAGACTTCTACTAAAAAATGTATTGATTATGATGCAATGAGGAATGATTGATGCAAGTGTAAACAGGTGAAAGTAAATATGCACATGCATTGAAGATAATTGGATCCCGGAATAACTTTGTCGATAACATCTTTCATAGAGCCACAAAAAAAGGTCTCTTGTTGAACATTAAACCATAACAATTGTCTCAAAATGATGACAATTATGATAGATATGATGAGATGATGCACGCGCCATAACATAAACAAAAAGAAATGAGTTAGTGAAATATATAAGAGACAAATGAAAGAAATTAAGGAATTTGAGAACATTGAGAAAAAAATTCATAACGTGTCTCAACCAAGGTGGTGAGATAAGAAACAGGCAGTGTGTCAACATGCAGGATGCAATTTGCCTTCATAGGGTGATGCAATATCTCATTTTAATGGAAAAATAATCGACTAGTGGTAATGTTCGTTTATCACCACTAGTGCTGATATGCGTTAAGCCATGACTCGGACAGCATAACAGCTTGCAATATAAGACATTATGAATGATGGTTTTTGTTCACCGTCAGTTATTTATACAAAAGTTAGCCATCGTTTGCGCGGCGCGATGGCATGCCTTGATAAATGATAAAAATGCAAATGCAGGTGACAATTATATACTCATTGTTACCTACATAATTATGGTAATTAGAAGTAAAGGTTAGGACTATTCTTCGAGTATTCTAGCAGCGTTCCAGTATGGTTTGACATAGTTTAGCTCACAGGGCTCACTATATGAGGTTTAAGTTGACACCTAAATAGGTATCCGAATTGCTCCTCCATCCACTAAGAACAGTCGAGGGACCCCGATCCTAAACCCATCGTGGGTTTGGTGGAACAGGTTCGATCCGTTGGATGTATTTCCCTATGCAAATACGAAGGGTTACTCATGAGAGACATAGGTAATTTACATCTAGGAAGTTATTGCCATGCCTATGCAAAGGGTTACTCACGAAGGTGGATGGCTCACTTCTTCCTACTGATTAGGTTATAACTATGCCATGGAGTTTGGCGGGACACTAATGCACATGCAAGTGCACAGTGTGTAACGGGGAAATAAGCAAACCTTTTTGTTTACTTCCCGTATTACCATTTTTATTAAGCTAATAATTATTCAATATATAAGACAATCCTGAAAATCATGTCAAACAAAAGATTAGATGACAAAATAACAAAAGGGTCATGGTTAAATAATGACTGAAGATCGAAAAAAAATTGAAAACCTAGAAAGGCATGGCTAGTTATTAGCCTAACTCTCTATACTGTCCCCAGCGGAGTCGCCAAGCTATCCCAAAGTACCCCGGGGTGGATCCTTGCGGATCTATAGGTGCGCATGACTTAAAATATTTTCCTGACTTGAAAAATGTCTTCTTGATGAGAATGAGAATGTACGGATTCTCGACTTATTATACAGTGAGGGAGACCATAAGA
>JBBYHO010510318.1:0-20442 GCA_038382025.1 Adansonia gregorii | reverse complement strand
AAATCTCTAAGACTTATCTAATTTAATATAAATAATGAGACTAAATAACTCTATTTTTATAGAGTTATCATGTACCTTTACACTATAAGCAAGAGTTATTCCTCAAGTTGCAAACTTTGCAACAAGGAGCTTGTTGTGTTAAGGATTTTGTGAAAGAGTTTGAGATGTTAATGATGCAGTGTAATCTGCAAAAGGCTCAAGAACAAACCATTGCAAGATTCATTAGTGGGTTGCATAAAGATACTACAGATTTGGTGGAGTTACAACCATATGCAACATTGAATGATGTGATTACATTGGCTATGAAGATTGAAAAGCAATGTAAGAAAGACTCATATAGGGTAAGTAAACCTTATATCTAGTCTTCTTCGTCATCTTATATCTCCAAAATGATCACAAGACCTAAAAAAAAAAAAAAGATCCTACTAAGGTAACCGCGGTTAAAAAAGGGAAAAAAATTGAAAATTCCTAACCTTCAACAAAAAGTCGTGACATCAAGTGTTTTAAGTGCCTCGGGCTTGGACACATAGCTTTTTAATTTCCTAACAAGAAAGTAATGATCTTTTGTGAATTAGTTGAAGAAGTTGTTAGTGAAAATGAATTAGATCCAGAAGTAGAAGTGGAGGAAGAGCAAGTCATACCTCTTAAAGAAGGATAATTGCTTGTTATTCGCTGTAACTTGGCCATACAAGCAAAGAAAAAAGAAGAACAACAGTAAATATCTTTCACACCCATTGCAACATTAATGGCAAGGTATGTGGTTTAATCATTGATAGAAAAAGTTACACTAATATAGCCTATACTACATTGGTTAATAAATTAAACCTCACTATTACTAAGCATCCACGTTCTTATTATTTGCAATTGCTAAACAACAAGAAAGACCTGAAGGCTACAGAACAAGTGAAGGTGCCATTTACTATAAAAAGGTATAAGGATGAAGTAATGTGTGAACACTAGCCATGTGCTTTTTGGAAGACCTTGGTAAGTTAATCAAGACGTTATGCATCATGGGCGTGCAAACACCTATTTTGTTTCTAAAGATGGTAAACATGTACTATTGACACCTCTTAGTCCTTCCCAGGTAATGGAAGACCAGTTGGCGATTAGCAAAGTAACGAAAGAGAGCTTATTTGCCAACAAGGGGAGGTAAAACATGCTTTAATATCTAATGAGATTGTTTACGTATTAATAGTTAAGGAGATTCCAAGGGAAGATAGAGCTCTCCATCCAAAATTGGATAAGACATTGAAATAATTTTTGGATGTTTTCCCAGAAGAACTTCTAAATGACTTACCACTAATCCATGGAATAGTGCATCAGATTGATCTCATACCTAGTTTAAGTTTGCCCAATAGACCAGCATACCGATGTAACCTGACAAAGCTAAAGAGCTCTAATAGCAAGTAATGAAGTTGATGGAGAAGAGCTTTGTTAAAGAGTCCATGAGTCCATGTGTAGTACCAGCTCTTTTGGTGTCCAAGAAGGATGGATCGATGTGCATGTGCGTAGATAGCCAAGCAATTAACAAGATTACAGTCAAATACTGCTATCATATTCCACAGTTTGATGATATATTGGACAAGTTGCATGGCTCTTTATTCTTTTTGAAGATTGATCTCAAGAGTAAATACTATCAAATTCGAAATGATAAAAAGTGATGAATGGAAAACAACCTTCAAGACTAAGTTTAAGTTGTATGAATGGACAAACATGCCCTTTGGCTTGTCTAATGCTCCTAGCACATTCATGCAGCTAATGAATCATGTTATACAAAAATTCATTAGTCTTTTTGTTGTTTATTTGATGACATACTTGTTTATAGTAGGAGCTTGGATGAATATATAAAGTATCTTACAAAGGTGTTTGAAGTGCTTAGAGAAAAGAAGCTATTTGCCAACCTTAAAAGGAGCACTTTTTGCAAGAATCATTTAGTTTTTCTTAGCTATGTCATTTCCTAAAATAGAGCGAAGGTTGATGAAAAGAAGGTTAAAGCTATCAAGGAGTAGCCAATTTCTACTAATGTTGCTGAAGTCCAAAGTTTTCATGGCTTGACATCCTGCTACAGATGCTTTGTGAAAAATTTTAGCATCATTGTAGCTCTTTTGACTGAGTACATGAAGAAGGAAATAGAGTTTACGTGGATTGAAGCAACACAACAAAGTTTTGACTTAATTAAAGAAAAATTAATTTTGACTCCTATACTAGCATTACTTGATTTTTCTAAGACCTTTAAAGTGGAGTGTGATGCATTAGGAATTAGGATTTGAGTTGTTTTTAAGTAAGATGGGTATCCCATTATCTATTTCAGTTAGAAGTTGAGTGTTTCTCATCTTCATTACTCAATCTATGATAAGGAGTTTTATGTGCTATTTTGGGCATTAGAAACTTGGCAACATTACTGCCCAAAGAGTTCATGATTCATATTGATCATGAGTAATTGAAACATTTGAGGAGGCAAAGCAAGCTAAATAGAAAACATGCCAACTAAATAACTTTCTTGGAGACACTTCCCTATGTAATCAAGTGTAAGAAAGAGAACGTTAGCACTGTAGCTTATACACTTTTGTGAAGCTATGCATTAATCTCTATGCTTAATACAAGATTAATGGGGTTTGATTTGATGGTAAAGTTATATAAAAAACAACTGCACTTCACAAAAATCTATAAAAAGTGCACAAAGGAAGCAAAAGAGGGTTATTTTTAGCATGAAGGATTTTTCTTCAAGTCTAGCCTATTATGCATTCCTTTTGGTTTAATTCGAGAGCTTTTGGTGTGTGAAGCTTATAGTGGAGGTCTTGTCAAACTCTTTGGTGAAAAAAAGACATTAAAAGCATTGAAAGCACATTTTTATTGGCCAATAATGAATCGAGACGTTTAAAAAATTATGGAAAAATATGTCACGTGTAAAAAGATGAAGAGCAAAGAGATGGCACAAGGGTTATGCATGCCTTTGCCTATACCTGAACATCTCTAGGAACATGTAAGCATGGATTTTGTTTAGGTTTACCTATGACATCACAAGGAAAGATTCGATAATGGTTGTAGTAGATCGATTTTTGAAGATGTCACACTTTATTCCATGCCATAAAACTGACAATGCAAACCATGTAGCTTATTTGTTCTTCAAGGAAATAGTTTAATTACATGGGATTCCTAAGAGCATTATTATCATGATGATAAGTTTCTAAGCTATATATGGAAGACTTTATGGAAGAAGCTTAGAACCAAGTTATTATTTAGCCAGCTTGTCATCTATAAACTAATGGGCAAACCGAGGTGATGAATAGAACACTTTTAGCTTTGCTTAGGACGGTGGTGAACAAAAACCTAAAGAATTATGATGAGTGCTTGGCATATATAGAGTTCACTTAGAATTGTAGTGTACGTAGCATTACTAACCATTCTCCTTTTGAGGTGGTCTATAGTTTTAACCTAACTACACCTCTTGATTTAGCACCAATACCAATTGGTGAAAGAAATTGTATAGATAGAGCTAAGAAGGCTTAAATGGTGATGAATATGCACAAGAAAGTTAGAGAATAGATCGAGAAGAAGAACAAAGCTTATGAAAGATCGGTAAATAAAAAGAAAAACCAAGTTTTATTCAAATTAGAAAGTCTTGTGCGGATTCATCTTCACAAGGAGAGGTTCTGTAATTAAAGGAAGTTTAAGTTAAGGTTGTGGGCTAATGGTCCTTTTAGGGTCCTTGGGAAGGTAAATGATAACTCTTATAAGCTTAACCTACTAAAAAAATACAATGTGAGTACCATGTTCAATGTTCAAGATCTTACACCCTATTTGGAAGAAGCCTTGGATAATGGAGATAATGTGGATTTGAGTGTAAATCCTTTTCAACATGGGGTAGATAATGTGCCACATCATGGTTAGCCTAAGGTAGCAGGCCTAAATAAGGAGGAGTTTAAGTATACAAGCCCAATCACATGATCAAAGGCTAAAAGAGTCAACTTGGCATATTATGCGCTCAATAAAAAAGATCTTTAAAGATTCTAGAAGTCTTCTTGAGTAAGAAAATAAGTAGCAAGCAAATTAGAAAAATTTTTATTATGTAGATTATTACTTAATTCCCAAGGTTTTATGTTTTTTTAAGAAGGTTATAGTTCCTTAGCTTACAAGGAAAATAATTCCATTAACTATTTTACTTTCTCTGTCAACAAGCAATACCTTAATTAATTATTTAGGATTTAGTTTCCTTTCTTATAAAGGCCTTTGGCCAAATCCTCTACTATAAATAAGGGACCTTATGCTTGTTTATGGGACATTTAGTGTTGATCAATAAAGTAGCTAATTATTTTCAATTCTTTTCTCTTATCCAAGTCTTCTTGGTGGCGAGTTTGTAAGGCTTATCTTTTAGGTTTTGTATCCCTAAAAGTGGTGTCCAACCTGTGTATTAATTATGGCAAGGATTCTTATCAATCAATCAAGGTTTATTCTTTCTATCCTTTTAACTTTTAGATTTCAGATTTTATTTTCTTCTATTTTTGTTTTGAACCATTAGAGACCTATTTTCATTGAGTTTTATTCTTATAAGGCTCATCAGTTCATGTTGCCGTGTTTAATCAAAATAGACTTTCCAAGGATCAGAATATGGATCAAGATTCATGGCTATGAAAGAAAAGGTATATAGCCCAAAATTAGTGTTTAAAGGTGATGGGATCAATAATCATTGCTTTTCATGAAGGCATTCATCCCTTTTACTTTTGTGATGTCCTGGTTTCCTGATCTTTTATTCCTTTTTTTTATTTTGATTTTGCTTTTTGTTTTTATGTCCTCATTTTTCTTTTTTCTGCATTTTATGCTTTTGCTTTTTCATTTTGTTTTTTAGAGGGAATTCTAGATTTTAGAAACTTGGTACATTTTGCACTTGCCCTTGGATACTAGGCATCTTACAATTATGGAGTGAGTTATTTACCTATTTTCCTTAAAAAACTTTTGGTGCCCCCAAAGTAGGGTGATCCTGGATCATTTTTTTTAAGAAAGAATTCTTTAGGCTTAGAGGGTAACAAAAGAAAGTTCTCTAATTTATGATAAAATGATGAATGATGGACATATTTCATCTCAAACATAGCTATGTGAGCTAGAGAGCCATTCCTTGGAAAAAGTTATTTTGAACAAATTTCAAACATCTTAATCACATTTTGTCAAATTCAATTTTCATTTTCCTTTCTGTTTTCTCAACTATATGCCTTAGTTCTCCCTTTCACTGTACATGTTTAGGCATGCCCTATTTTAATTTATGATAGGAAGTCACATTATTCTAAAGTTTAAGCTATAGAGAATAATTCATGTTTGATCCCTGAGGGTTTACATTGACAATGATAAGGGAGAATAAAGGATAAAGTGTCATGGCAAAACCTAAGATATGCCCTTAGAAAGGCGTTTGGAAAATGGTTGAGAGGTAAATAATTGATAGGAAAGGATATGGTCCAAAAGGTTTTCCTAGAGACATAAGGTAGTTTTGTAATGTTGACCTAAGAGGTGATTTGAAAAGCTTCTCAGGGCATGGTTGGTAGCTTAGATTTTAAGTTTATTGAGAAAAATATAAGTGTTTTTGATTCAATCCTGATACATGCCAAATCATTTCCAATAGGATTCTTAAAAAAAAATCATATTTTTTATTCCTGAAGGAGTCTATCAATTTGAGAAATTAGTCTTCATGACTCCTAGTCTAAGTCAAGGCTTTTTTTTATTTAATTGTTCTAGTGTAGTCATGTGGGCATGGTTTAAAACTATTTCCCTAAAGTTTTGGGTATTTCAATTAGTCAATTTGATGCCAAAAAAAATACTTGAAAGCAAGATGAAGAATACAAGCAATCATCAAATTTTTAAGACTTCCTTATATCATGCTTTCATTAAACATATGATTCAAAATTCAAAACATGTTATTTTCATAAAAGGTGACAATTTTAAGGTAAAATATTTTCAAATGAAGCATGCTAAATTAGAATTCCCCTATTGCCCTTGGTTCGCACATCCCATTGCATTTTTATTATTAACATCTTTAGGAATCAATTGTGCAAAAATAAATAGATAAATGAATGAGACAAGGGTATGATAAATAGGACAAAAATATGGGGAAACAAATATAGAAATGACAAGAAATTCAAACTTTGGCTACGTCAATAACATCTTTATGAAATTAAACATATTCCTTAACATTTCATTTATGTTCACAACACATAAAACCAGGTTTAATAAATTCCCAAAAATGGCTAAACATTATTTTGAGGAACATTTTCCTATCTTGATGTCCTAAAACTTATAAAAAGTACTCCTTTCATATCATTATCTGAAGCTTTAATCCTTCTTATAAAGTTTTCTGTCGACTAAGGTCTTTAGATTAAACCATCCACCATCAATAAGGGATTGCACTTTGTTTTTGAAGGACACAGTTTTGATGGAATACACATAGGCTCCCTAATGATACTCGCATTTGGCTTTAGGATCATACCATTTAAGGTATGATGGGTGTCAAGGTTCAATAGGTACACATGCTACTAAGTGACTTTGCAGGAATACAAGAAAGATTTCTTTATAGCGGACTAAGAAAGGTTAAGGTGTCTTGATGTTGTTTCCTTGGCTTACTCTTGATTGACATGCTAGCTAAAAGTATAGGCTTTCACTGATGACACCACCATTTATGTTGGGAAAACCAATAGACAAGGCGATTTAGTGTTTTGGACAGTGTTATGTGGAAAGGTAAGAGAAAGGTCATGTCTAATGGAGTATACTAGTTGTGAAGCTGAAGCATATAGGTATAGGCTCAAGCTACGTGTGGTTAGATTAAGGCGATAAGGGTTGGGCATGAGGTGTGAATTTGAGTTGGCTTACAACTAGCTATCATTTCTAACCACATTCATTTTTCCTTTTTAATTCACCAACTTCTTGATATTAGAGTCAAGAAACGGTTGGAAGGTAAGAGAAGGGCAATCCAGGTTAAAAAAATATGTCAATCTATGTGCAATTAGGATGGTGGACTTTTAACAGTAGGCATAGTATGAAAACAAGTGGATTTGTTTGCGTCATTATAGGTTTTGCCAGTTGCATAATATTAGGTTTCTTAGAGCATGGGATTGTGTTAATGGCAACAGTGACCCTAAAGATAATTTGTCTTCGTTTGATCAAAGTTTGAGATCATCATTGTTAATTCCCTAAATTGATCTTTCATTTTTTGATTATCTCTTCTAACCTCTCTTATAATTCTTTCCAAAGCAATAACATGCATTTCAAAGGGGTTTGTGGTGCTTCTACCTATTTGGTCCATTATAGATAATGGTGTCCCTTTGGTGTGATACCTTTTAGCCTTAAAAAAATCCGTAATTGCTCTCATCAGTTTTGCAAGCTACTCTTTTAGTTTTCCAACATCATGCCCTAGTCCTTCTTGTGTACTTTCTAAAGTAATGATTCTTCCTTCTAACTGATTCCCCATGTTACGACCCTTTCAATACAAAACGAATAAGTTTAAGGTAATGTAACGATCAATGCATGAACTTATTGAAGAATAATGAATGGTGAATGGAAGATATGGCATGTACAGGGATGCTCATCTATATATATGAAATATAAAATGGTATAATGTTATGCAAAATTAATGCAAAGATGTATGCATGTGTAAATGTGAGCAAGTGCGATGAGGATGTTAATGTAAGGTATGAGAAAATGATATGAACTTGAAAATATTGTCATGGAAATCTATCTTTAAGATTGTAAATAATATTAGGAGTGCTATATGGAATGCATGAAATGCACCGTATTCTCGTCCCTAGCGCACCTACCATGGTAGTATGGCTCCTAAAGGGAAGGAATCCATACGAATGCATGAATTATGCTCAGAGCCTTATCAAGAAAATATAATGCCCATAGAGCAAAGATCTTATTTCATTACAGGCATTATGGTGCATATCCATCATTGCCCTATATCAATTGTCTTTACATGTTTGATGCAAAAGATGATGTATATAATATGAACACAAGAAACAATCAAGCAACAAAGGGTTAAAGGATATTGGTAAGAATGAAAAAAGAAAAGCAATAAAAATAAATCATAGAAATTACCCCGATAATATGTGTTATGATGTCTTGGGTGGCTCTAGAAGATCAAAGAAAGAATTGCTCTTTTTTATTGGTATAGATTGACTTGAACAGCATAATGATGTGTTCGAGTTGAAACCTCATGATGATGTGGCATTTTTTCTCAATTAAAAGCTATGACCCACATGATAATATGTGTTTGTCATCACCTAAGGTTTATCGGAGGCAAGCCATCAATCGAACAATATGATGACTTAACTGAGTTAAGTTTTATTCCTTTGATGATGATACCAACTTTAAACGAAAACCTTAAATGATGAATTTCACATGTCACCTATAGGAGCACAATAATTGTTATCCATTAGCTAGACAGCATAACGGCTTAACTAACTTAGGCTTACCATTGGTGAGGTGGTACAGAACCTCTCAGGTAAAATTAAATAACTAGGAAATAACGAACATTTGTTGCCACTTATTAGCAAACATACATTAAGCCATCAATCAAATAAAATACTAGCTTGATCGAGTCAACTTTCTTCTTTTATCGGTGATGTAAAGGTCTTAAAAAGAATAATGGGTGATAACACTTGCATGTTTCACCTAAAAAGATAATGAGCATTAGCCATCCATCAAACAGTGTAACGACATGCCTCAGTGAGCTACTAAGGGTCAAAATCACAAACGTGAATGACAATGTGCATTCATCACCGCTTACATTAATAATGGTATAAAGTAGTAAAAAGTAAGAAATGTTTCCCTAAGTGTTTTATTCTCTGGGTTATTCTAGCATCTTGGTATGCTTGACATGGTAACTCTTAAGGCTCACCATATAGGGTTTGAGTTGGCATCTAAATCAATTTTCAAAATGCTCCTTCATTTGGCAAGGACAATTAAAGCTCCCAAATTCTAGGCCCATTGCAAGCTTGGCAGAATAAATTTGAATCGATGGATGAATTTCCTTATGCATGCAGAGGTTTACTCACAAGCGACATAGGTAATTTACACTCTGAAAGTTTTTGCTATGCTTATATAAAGGGTTACTCATGGAGGCGGATAGCCTATTTACTTTTAATATTTTGGAACCCTAATCCTACCATTGATTTTGGTGGGAATCAAATATAAATCCGAGTGCACAGTGTCTATTGGGGAAACAATCAAACCTTTTTATTTACCCTTTATTGCTGTACTTATCAAATTAGCATTTGTTTGAGAATAAGACAGTCCCTAACAATTATAACACAAAAAATCATTTTAGGTAAAAGATTAATAGACAAAGATAAAAGAGTTTATAGTTAAATAATGACTGAAATCAAAGAAACTAAAAACTAAGCAAGACACGACTATCCGCAGGCCTAACTCTCTAATTTATCCCTAGTAGAGTTGCTAAGCTGTCATGACGTATTTGACACAACACCCGAATATCTTGAATGGTAATGCATATGACTTCAAAGGAATTGCCTTTGAGTTATCCCTTAATTGGTATTTGGATTAGGTGTGATAAGTGTTAGTGACAAGAAGGATCGTTGGACAAATCCCTCGTCAAACTGGTCTTTGATGGCCACCATGAAATGGCCAAAGACTTGGAGTCGCCATCGATCATTTAGCCTAGGCTTGATCAAATGCCTATTGAAAGTGATATTTTACATTAAGAAACTCAAAGCTTTGCTTTCAAGGTCTATGAGATCCAAAGATTTATTAGTCAAGTTAGTGAGTTGGTTACACATAGGGAAGGACTAGGAGCCCCACGATGCCATAAATCAATGCCACTAACCATGTCTTACATTGGTTTTGATTTTTTTTCAGTTTTAACTTGTCATTGTTTTGGTGTAATCCCATTTCAATGCATGAATTTTGTATGGAAATTGTAAATTCAGGTTTTAAGAGAAAAAAATTAAATCAAGTATGCGCCTCACAGATATAGGGAAGAAAGGGATTGTTTGACGAAAATAATCTTCTAATTTAATTTGGAAAATCAAATATTCTGCATCCATTACTAGAGAAATATCGACATGAAACATTGCTTCATTATTTTCAAAAATAATTTGAAAATATGAATGCACAATGGACACCATAAAGGGAAACATGTTAGTAAAATGAAAAAGAATACAATAATATGGTATAAAAATAAACACATAAAAGCATAAAAAAAAAGAAGGACGATCAAAACGTATCTCATAATTACCATTGAATATTGAGAAATAACTGAGATGACAACTTTAAGACATGTTTGGCCTCGATGGTTGCTTGAGGCATAGAAAAAAAGTTTTAATTAAAAGGCCCATGGAAGTCCAGGAAAAAATTTAGATTTTTTGAGTGAAAAGCGAGGTTAAAGCATCCCATCAGAAAATAAGGTAAGAGTACCCCTAATAGTAAAATTTTAGGAATTTTTAAAATTTGAATGAAGTTTGTAAAAGCAAGGTTGGAGTATCCCCTTAGAGCATAGGTTGGGGTATTCCCAACAATGAAAATTTTAGTAATTTTGGAGAATGAAACATTTTTTATAAAAAAATTAAATTTTGAATTAAAACCAATGATGACAATAAAAATCCAAATTAATTAAAAATTTTTTGGCTTGGGCTTTGATCTAAGGATAAAGGACTTGTATTATACTCCATGGGAGTCAATTGAGAACATGTCGAGGCATTGGAATGCCCCCAAAAAAATGGTTCAGGAAACTAGTCTAATTTTTAAGTCTAAAAATAAGGGACACATCGCACTATCATGTTATCTAAATTTGTTTTGGGTTCATCTAAAGGTTTAAGAAAGTAAACAAGATATCACTAGAAAAGTAACTTAACAAGCATTAACATAAAAATATCCCCAAAAACTAGAAGACTGATTTCTAGGTGAAATCAATTTTTGAAGTTGGGTTTGCTTTAGCATTGGCAGCATGGGAAAAAATGATTTACAAACTTTGAAAAATCGCTTAGGCCTTATTCGGAATGGTTAAATTACAATTGATACCTTTTTTATATATGAAATTCACAAAATTTTTGTTAAAATTATTTTAATAAAAATATCTAGTGGGCCAAAATGGCCCAAACATTATGTAAATCACTTATTCTAAGTGTTTTAGACATCAACAGTTTGAAAAATCATAACTTCTTCATTTAGAATGATTCGAGGGCACATAAGATGTAGTTGGAAAAGTAATTAAATGCCTTTTAAGGTAAAAATGTTAAGAAATTTTAGAAAAATGTTCTAGGGCTAGAAATGATATTCCAAGTTATGACTATAGTACTGCCAAAGCAAAACATGAGAGCTTTTTCAGTTTTTGAGTTTTCTAAGTAGATTGGTTTATGGATATTTGAGTATCCAAAACAAATAGGATCAATGAAAGTAGCTCCACAAGCTCATTTGCATAATCCTAGAGTCATTTGGGATGAGGGAATGGACCATTAGCCAAAGTCACTTTTAAGAGTATTAGACCTCAAAATCAATGAATAAACACTTTAAAACAAGTAAAGATGCTATCTTTTTTTTGAAAACCAGAATATTTAACCGTATTTAACCATGAATATAGACACGGAATGCTTGATTTTTCCTAATATTGGAGGATCAATTGATGAAAACATTAAATCCATGCTAATCTCTATTTATAAGAGGTAAAATGGGCTTAGAGGTTTTTGAAAATAGATTTTTGCAAGCATCATAGAGAATTTCAACTAATGCATCATGAAACAATCAAAGTAGAAATATCAAGCATGAAGTAGCATTCAAAACAACACCGAAAATCAACTTATAATTAATCCAAACATGTTAGAAATGCTACCAAATGCATGTCATATTCAAAATATGGTAGGATGAACGTTTAAGCAAGAGCATGTGAGAATAAATGAAACATGACAAAAATGCATGAATAGGGGCTGTTTGTGTGGCAAAAATGAAACATGTCATGCCATTCAATTAAAATTAAGACATTGAGAGAGTCATCGAAATCATAAAACTAACACGACCAAGGTCACAATCATAATAATTCATGAAAGTCCTAATATAGTATGGTAACATGGATGGATTATTAAAATGATGCAAATGATGGAAAACTTAAAAATAAATGGAGAAGGGATGAAAAATATACCAAAAAGCTTTAAAACAAAAAATAACTTCAGCTTAGAGCTCATTTTTTCCCTTTCTTTCTTATTAATTGAAGAGAAAAAGAATAAAACAAGGAAGTTTTTTATTATGGTATCAATGAAAGACACTTGACGGGTAAAGATAAATGAAATAGAGGGTTTATGGAGAGCTCTAATGGAAGTTATAGGAATGAGAGTGTTTATGATTTTTTTAGTGGATGAGGGGTGTGATTTTAAAGTGTAGAATTATGTTATTAAGCCAAAGTTGGCTTTTTTATATAGAAATGCTCAGGCAAGTTTTAAGACTGAGAAATGAGGGTATTATAAGGCTTTCCTCATGTACCACACAATAACCCTAGCTATGATGCTTAGTTGGCTAAATTTTGATTAGTTTTAATGGTCAAGGTGGTAGAATAATGAAGCTGAGGGAGTTTGTATATGGAGAAAAATAGTATGCCCCTAAACAAACCATGTTTTCCCATAAAATTCCTATTTTCTAGTCATTTTAGGCCTTGAAAATTCATTTGATCCAATTATAAGTCTAATAATTAGCCCTTATATGAATTTTTATGATTTTTTATGCTGAAAACATAGCTAAATTAGATTTTTAGATTAATGGTGCAAGCGCTAAAAGATGGCACAAACTGCGCAAAAGTGTATGCTTGTATCCATATAAAGAACTTGCATTGATTCATAGAGAAAATTTTTCCTTCCAATCTCAAGACAAAGTGCTTTATATCGATACAAAGAGCAAATTTTCCCTTTAAGTCATTGGTACTCTCACTTATCATCTTATCATTTTGGCCAAAAATAATGATTTTGGCTATGACATAAATCTGTATCAATACATCATCTTAAGTGTCAATGTTATGTCCTTTTATTAATACAAATAGGAAGATTTTTATAATTTGATGACGTGGAACCTTTTATCGATAACTAGTGGCATATATTGAGACTTGCATACAAAAATGCAAATTTTTCATATCTTTAACTCTCCAAAAACTTCACTTTAGTTCAGAATAATGAAAAATGACCTTGTTTTTCTAATACCTCCGATGGTGCCTTTGATAGTGACTTTTAATACCTTGAGCATTGGCCATGACAAAATAAGGGTCTACACCTAGTATGTAGGAAAAGTTAGTATGAGCTGTTAAAAAGCCTTTCAGTAGCCAGCCTCTTTCTGTACTTCTATCCTTTCATAAGATATCATAGAAAAACCATGAGTTTGGTGTCATGGCTACTCACGTATCAGTCCATATTTGTTTTTGTAACTTTCAATTAGCTTCATGAGTTTAGAGAAACAATATCTCTTAAATTCATCATGTGTTGGCCAATGACTTTATCGAGTTAATCAAAGCTAATAAGAAATGAGATACATTTTCGATATCACTTGGAATGGTGAATCCTCTTTGGATTATTCATCCACTTTCATATGGCTCAATGCCATACCCAAAACCACTTTACCATAAGCATCCATCTATTGTGGACCCGTTCATGATATAATCAAAACTTGACACTCCCCATACAATATGGCTTGGTATCACAAGTTTGAGGACTAATATTCATGATTAGCACATGAGAACATATTCCATAGACACTTGAGTGTTTATAGCAAATGAAGTTCCCATATGGGCCACATTGCATGAACTTGACTAAATAAACACCCATATAATATCCTAAATATCCCTATACTTCAACTTCTATGAGATCAAAGAGTTGCATGCATCAAATGCATAGAGGTTTAGCATAAGCTAGTCATTGTGCATTGCTAATGTCTCTTCTTGACAATACAATAAGTATGCATGTTTAAGGAACATGGCTTTGATGCATAAGGATCTCATTATCCTAACTCATTACTAATTTTGCAAGGCCATTGCTTTTCATGGGCTTTATCCAATTAGTGTTTGCATGAGTATCAATCATGCCACTAACATGAAGGAAAACCTTAAATTAGTAACATAAGTGATAGGTTTGCATCATTAATTTACATATGCCTCATACAAGCCTAAGTCATATACTAACATTATCTTGAAAAAGATAAAGATATTACAGGAAAACTTACTGGTGTCCAGTTCTAAGAACAAACTCTAAAAAATAAGATCGATTTGGCTAGAAAATGTTCTTATTCCAAAAGACATGTACATAATATTCTTTTGGCAAAATCTTAATAGCCAAGAGCCTACTTAGCATGAAAAAGTCAGTTTAGACCTACAAAAGTCAACGACTGGGAAAACCACTAACCAAACTAGATTTTTGAAACCAATCCTATACACCAAAAAACCAAATGTTCAAAAGATGAACCCATCAAAGTCATTGATCAAATCTTAATCAACAAGGATCTTGAACCTAAACACAAGCCAACGAAGCTTATCAACATGAAAATAACTAATAGGAACTTGATTTAAGCCATGGGCCACCAACACTTTCTAAACGAATTAGGGCTAGCCACTAAAATCTCCAAACCTTAAAAATAAACAAATCCAATCCATGAATCCAAAAAAGAACTGATAAAACTCCTAAAAAGGAAATCAATTTGGAAAACCATGACTGTCACCAAATTAGACCTCATGGCATAATCACTCAATGGCATCAATATGGAACATACATTCATATCTTCATACATTATTTACAAAATGGCTAACTATGCTATAGGTAGTACTTGATAAGCTCTAAAAGTCTGCCGTCAGCTAAGGACTCTTGATATCAAAAGTTCACAAAATAGAAGATCCTCTAGGTCAAGGCCTCGACCCTTATCAAGTATTAAAGTCAATGATATTGGTAAGTTAGTTTTGCTTAGTAGGCCTATTTTAAAGTATTAAGCCTAATGATACTGGTAGACTAGTTTAAAGTAGTTAGCCTCTTTCAAGAGTCAAGCCAAATAATACCGGTAGGCTAGTTCTAGTTAATAGGCCTATTTCAAGAATTAAGCCCAATAATGCTAGTAAGCTAGTTTCAACTAGTTGGCTCATTGCAAAAATTAGGCCTAATGATACTGGTAGGCAAGTTCCAACTACTTAACCTATATATATTAAGCCCAATAAGGTTGATTGGCTAGCTTCAGCTAATTGGCCCCTATCAAGAGTTAAGCCTAATGATTTTGTAGGCTTGTTCTGGCTGATTGGCACATATCTAAGATTAAGCTCGATGATGCTTGTAAACTAGTTTCAGCTAGTTGGCCTTCACCAAGATTAAGCCTTGTGATGTCAGTTGGCTAGTTCTAACTAATTAGCCTATTTTCAAGATTGAAGCCTAATGATGTTGATAGGCTAGTTTGAGCTAGTTCGCCCTTACCATGATTAAACTCGATAATGTCGATAGGTTAGTTCTAGCTAATTAAACTACAAAAAAAGTTAAGTCCAATGAACCTAATACACTAGTTCTAAGATAGTTGGCTTGTATTGATGTCACCTAAGTACTTTTTTTCAGACTTAAGGTCTTGCCTAAGTCCTCGGAGTCTTCTAAGCATTAGTTTTGCCAATATCATAGGCATTCCTTATCTTAAGTCAAATTTATGTTCCTAAAAGTAAGTCATGTTAGTATATGCCTTGGAGTTAATCAGATTGGATAAGACACATAATAGTTAATAATGCAAACCAATCTCTTTAGTTAGTGATTCAAGGCTTTCCTTCATGTTAGCAACGTGATTGACACTCATGCAAACACTAATTGGATGAATCCCATGAACATAATAGCCTTGTAAAGTTAGTAATGAGTTACGATGATGAGATTCTTATGCAACAAGGTCATGCTTCTAAAATTGTTTCTAGTCATCATATTGTCAAGACAGGGCATTGACAATGCATAAAGTCTAGCATACGCTAAGTCTACATGCATTTGATGCATGTAACTCTTTGATCTTATAGAAGTTGAAGTATAAAGATATTACAGAGAGCATAAGGATGCTTGTTTTATGCAAGCAAGGTCACTAAACATGGCCATATCGAAACTAGCATATGGGTGCTTATGGTAAATGGTTTTAGGAATAGTATAAACCATACAATGGTGGATGAGTGATCCAAAAAAGATTCACCACTCTAAGTGACATCAAAGAAATATAATCATTTGTTCTAGGCTTTGGTTAACTTGATACAGTTATTGGCTAATGCCTAAATTCATAAGGTTCATTAAAAGCTATAGAAACTAATATGGATTGGTACATGAGTAGACACTGCACCATGCTCATGGTCTTTCCAAGATATCAAGTGAAAGGATCAAAGTACACTGAGAGGCTAGTTATTGATAAGTTTCTTAAGAGGTCATATTAACTCTTCGTACATACAGGGTAGACATGATGCCTTGCTAGAAGCTAATCTTGGTCTATAAATATAAATACACTTGAGTGGGTAATTATATTTATTGTCAATATGATGGATTCAAACCCATTGTTAATTAAGTATGACTTAATTAAATAAAATATGGAATGTGAAGGACTTTATTGAATAAGTTCAATTAAGAATAATTTAGGACAAATTAGATTTATGAAATCTAATTAGAGATATCTTAATATGGCAATAAAGAGAATAATGTCTTATCAAGATAATGTCTATTCGTATACATGGTTTTAGGGATACTATTATATAAGGTCAAATTATTGCATTTGAAAAATTAAATAATTACTTTATAATGATTGAATTAATTATTTAATATTATTTACATGAAGTAAAAATTGTTTTTCTTAGGTTAGAAAATTTAATTTATGAATTAAATTACTTAATATGTAAATTAAGGGGTTAGGCTAAAAGCCTTAATTATATATGGTTCTAAGTGATCTAAAATTGTTTCAGATCATACTTAAAGATAGAAAATCAATTTTTTATCCTAAAGGAATCAACCAAAATCAAGAATTATGATTTTTGGATCTGTTTTTTGGCATTTTCGAAAAAACGCTGTTTTCTTACAAAATTATGTTTTCCTTCCTCTTGGCATACCAGGTGCAGGAATTATTCCCGTATCTCTTCAGATTTGAACCTATTGGCTATACATCTTTTGGTTGAGTCTTAAGAATCCTTTTGGCTAGCATTGCAGAAGCATCTGACCTCATGAAGGCTCTTATACGAATCTATGTGGATCACCGTTAGAGGTATAATGTTTTGACTACTTTTGGCCTTAAAAAAATATCTTAGGAATCAACCTATGGTGTGTTCTTGCAGAAATTAGCATGCTTAAAGTTATAAGTATCTAAGTAGGAATGATTTCTATCAGAGCTATGTTTTAAATTGTAGTCCGATCACATATACATCTTTTCCTAAAATCCTAAAGAAATCTGAAGGTTTCTTTGTTTAATTTTGCAGCGTTTGTTTAATTTCAATTGAATTTTTTCTATGTCAATATACATGAGCCCAAGAGTTCCTTTCAGTGGTATAATGAGCCTAAGGTTTCTAGATTACATGTGCTCTAGCATGCTAGTTTTTAGCAATAATCAATCTGATTGATTTGTATGTTGATTTGGTGATTTTTGAATTTGGTAAAATTCTTGAAAAGTTGTTCATTAATTTTTTTAATCTAGACAGCATGTATTTATAGGATTTAATCATGTTTAAAAGTGTTTAAATAATTGATTAAAATTGTTTTAATTAATTCATATTAAAGTCCCAACATGTCTATAGCTTTTCGAGTTGTTTTGATGTTATATTGATCCATTTTTTGAATTAAAAAAATTAAAGAAGTTGTTTCTTTTTAATTAACATGTTAATCCATGTTTATTATCAATATTAATTAGTTTCAAATATGTTTTTTTTTCTATTTAAATTTCTATTGGAGTCGTCTATCAATGTTTTGGTGTTGACTATTGCTAGGATAGCTTTATTTCAATGTCTTAATGGTGCTAAAAATTTCAACCACGACTAGTGCAACTTTCCTTGTTTTTCTACCTTGAAAGTGCCATGAAAAGTTCATACTACTTGCTAAAAAAATTAGGTTAAAATCAAAGTTGAAAACATTTCAATTCCAGGCCATATCAAGTGCACTAGGTGCAGATATTGATTGTGCACCACCTAGTCTTTCTTGTTTTAACCTTAGTGTGGCATCCATGGCAGCAAGATATTGCTGAAAATTTACTGAAATTTCATAGGTTTAGTGGGAGGAAGACAATAGTGTTTGAGTTGAATTAACATGGCTAAGATATCAATGCATGGAGTAAACTTCTAGTTGGACCAGGACTTCTTTATTGTGCCCCCTTCTCCTACTTGGAAATGTAACTTAAATTTTCTTGGAATTTTAAGCCTTATATGATCAGATTAAGATAGTCCAAAATTTAAAAAAAATATTGCTAAAAGTTAGAAAAGTTGGCATATTGTACCTTCCTAAAAGTTGTGTTCCACTAAAACTCTTACTTATCATCAAAGAACTAATTATCCAATTATTTTAATTTTCTTAATTTGTTTAAGATATGAATGGATAATATAATAAGCATAGAATTAAAATTCAATTAAATTGTTTAATTGAAAAATACATTTAAGTTAAATGATTAATCCTAATTCGAGTAGGATTTGTTCTAATATGATTAGAATAAATGTTAACCTCTAAGAAAATTATTTTCTTAATTAAATTAAATATGGATCAATTTCTTGGACTTCAAAAATTGGACTACTTTCCTAAATGGTTTAGCTAATATTACACATTAAACAGTTTGTCCAAATTATGACAAAGTTATCTAAAAGTTAGATAATGTCCTAATTAAGACAAACAACCTAAAAGTTAGGTAATGTTAAATTTAAGACAAGTTTTCTAAAAGTAAGGAATTTAATTAAAACTGTTTTAATTAAAGAATTGAAATTACTAAATAAGTTCAAAAATCATCTCAAATCATTTGATGAGATTTATGCAAATGACACACAAGATCACCAAGTCATATTGGCTATGGTAATTTGATTTCATGCTTATAATATGATTATGTCAACATGAGGATGATTATAGCCTAAACCATAGTATGACTAGGTTATATATGGTTGAATTTTTTTTGGTACTTATTCTATAAATAAGGTCTACAAACCCTGCCTTTTCTTTTAATTCTAGGTTGTAAATTCTCTTTTCACCTAACTCCTCTCAAATGTAAGTCAAGGTTTCTTGTAAAGATATGTAACCATTACATAGGACTTGTAGATTAACATTTAAGTTAAAATTGGAATTTATGTAAATCCAAGACGTAAAGAAAACAATGCCAAGAAGAAAGGACCGAGGAGATCATCATTAAGACTTGTGAAGACCTTGTATGATATCCCTTGGAATTTGACTAACTAGTTTCCCAATGGCTCAAGCAAACTAAATAGATAACATCGATAATCATCCTAGAAGATTCCATGTCTTAAATTTATTTTTGTGTGATATATGATTCAATAAATGTTAAGCAAACAAAGCAATGAGACTTAAGATAAATGATAAAAATCTCTCATAAAATATTGAGTCCATGCCTAAGCATGATCACATGCCTTTTATCATTTATAATAAGATACTTGAGTTCTAATTATGGGAGATTTGTTGGGCTATCCCTTAGGTTTTTACCATTTAAGCTGCTTGAGTTATGAATAATAAGTCTTACTCAACTAATGCCATGGGGTTCAAATGCTTACGAACTTAACCATATAGTGTCACAACGTGGCCCGAATATGAATCCTAACCAAGCTTGACTTAAAATGCCCTCGCTCTTATATTTATTAACATATCACTATTTTATATTCTCTTATTTCTATGGGCCATCTGAATATTTTCTTATTTTCAGGGACCAAGTGGTCGGGATAAATCGCTCACTTAACTTAACCTTAAATAGTCATTACAAAACAGTTATTTATTTGGAATTGCCACTAATCTATTCAGGCTAGGTGAGATTGGTTATCTACCAAGTTCATACTTTGAGGGTTAAAAAACCCTAGAATACCAACTCCAAGGTTCGCAATCGTACTAAAGATCATATAAAAAGATTTGCGAGTCGGTTACAATCACAAGTAGAGATCAACCTTTTCATAATGCCTAAAAATTGATACCTTATTGATAACATATTAACTTGAATTTTAATTTTTATCTAGTTTCAACATATGGCATTTAATTATAAATTTCTAAAACAATATTTTCTAAAACCAATTTATTATTTCGTGTTAGAAAATTAAGTTTTTTGAAATTTTTGAAGATCAAAATCTCTTACATATCCCACCAGAAAACTAGTGGAACACAAAAGTTTCTAATTATTCTATTTTGTATCCCACGGGAAAACTAAAGGAACAACAAAGGTTTTTTTAAAAAAAATTAAAATATCTTTCACATCCCGCTAGAGGGCTAGAGGAATTCGAAAGGTCTTATTCTTCTGAAATTTATGAAAAATCCC
>JBBYHO010510288.1:0-20445 GCA_038382025.1 Adansonia gregorii | reverse complement strand
TCAAGGAAAATGTGTATCTAAAGATACAAAATGAAGAATACAAAAATAGGAAGAATTAATCCTATACAAAGATGAACGAGTTAATAAAAGATGAAGGATTTGACTCTAAGCACAATCTCTTAGTTCCTCTCTTGTTGAAGTTTTTGAAGTGGCTTATTTATAGCCTTGATCATGATTCTAGCCGTTGGGAAGATTTGGTGAAGAAATATAGCCGTTAGAGCCTTTACAGGTGTTATTTCCCGTTGTTCTCCTACTTCTGTATCGATACAGTACCAATGGTATCGATACATAAATTAAAAAAATAGTCGTTATAACTTCTTGTATCGATACTTTAATCTGAGTATCGATCTTAACCAGGTTGTATCAATACATATACCTTTGTATCGATACATATGAGGGTTTCAGCCAAACGTAGGCCACTACTAAGCTCTGTATCGATACTCATGGGGTAAGTATCTATGCTCATTAACATGTATCGATACAGACACACTTGTATCGATACAATTGAGGGTTTCATGCAAACTTTGGCTATTGCAAAGCCCTGTATCGATAATACTCATGTTCATTATGTCGATATTTTTGAGGGTTTAATGCATAGTATCGGTACAAATGTTCTTTGTATCGATACTAGTCTTGAAAACTTGTTTGTAAATTTATTTTTGTTGACTTAAACACATCTTAATGATTACAACCTTAGCACCTTTAAGGATTCTTTTCAATTTAAACATAAGTACAAGTTGAGTATCAATTTAACTTAAGTTTGTTGGTTATATCAAAACTAAGTTCAAGGTTAATGATCTCCCCCTTTTTGATATAACAAAACATAAGATAAATTTGCTTGTGTTTGAATTTGATCAAAGACATAACTCCCCCTTAATAAATTGACCAAAATTTAAGTTTAAATTTAACATATAATCTGGGTTCTAATATGTACATAATCAATTCATAACTCCCCTTCAACATATGCATGATTAATTCATGATTCGTGAGAAGCATAATGCAAATTTAAGGTTTTTCTCCTCTTTTTGTTATATCAAAGACAAAATTCAAGGAGAAACAGATACTATGAAAGTGTAAGTACTTCACATCCAAGAAAATATTGGCAGCCCATGGGTAAAGAAAAGATATCACGGAGGATAATTAGCTAACATCCACCTAATAAAGATGTTATTCTCTCTCCAACAAAACAATGGTCGAAAGTCTAATGAGATGTGAGTGCATAATGTGTGTTGGGGAAACAATCAAACTTTTTGGTTCACTATTTATTACCATTTTAAAGAAACTGTCATATTCTTCTTTTTACTTAATTTTTTTCTTTTGGCTGGAAGAAAAGAACCTTAACAATTATGAAAAGCATAAAAACACAAAGAATGATGGCAAATAAAATGTACAAAATAGATGAAGCAAAGGGATTACAAATAAATAACAGCTAAAATCAAGGGAAACCAAGAATCATGATGAAATTTGGCTAGTTACAAGCCTGGCTCTCTAAATAAAGTTCTTAGTAGAGTTGCCATGGTATTGCAACATGCCTTCCCATACATATGCGTGGTGATGCCTTCCTATGCCTTTAGATGATCCCTTGATCGAGATTTGAATTAGGCATGGTAAAGAGAAAGTAAAGGGGAAGACCGTCGGATGAATCACTCGTCCAAAGGATCTTGAACGGCCATTGCAAAATAGCCATGACTTAGAGTCACCACCGACCATTTTGCACTAGGTATGATCATATACATATTAAAACCTATGATTCTGCATTACAAAACTTGCAACATTAATTTTACGAGCTGCGCATACCAGAGTTCATCTTTAAGGGTTTAGGAGTTGGCTACGCGTGTGGAAGGATTAACACCCCTATGATGCCTAAATTTGGTACTATGCAGCCATAAATTATCAAACTTTTGATTTTCCTTGATTTTTCTTGCGATCATTATCTATGTGTATTCCTCTTATTATGAATGTGAATTTTTTTTTATAAGTATTGGATTCGAGCTTCTATGATAAAAGTTTGATTGATATCTCTCTATGCAACTTGAAAGGGGCGAGAAACATAGAGCATTTAGTAAAACAAGGTTTGGATTGATTTAGAAAACGATACTTTATGTGAAGCGTTGAGCGATATTGATGTAAAAATTACCTCGGGTTTAATAAAATTCAAGTTTTTGAAGAAATGACTGTAAATCCCCATAAACAAGAGAATAGATTAGTCATGCATAAAGGAACATAATAAAAATTACGTTAAAATGCATAAATGGAAACAAAAAGGAGTGACAGTTAGGATGTATCTTGTAGTTGACCTTAGTTATTAAGGAATAACCGAATTGACAATTTTGAGATATGTTTGGACTCGAAAGTTGTCTTAGGCATAAAAAGGTTGATAAAAAGCTCGGGGAAACCAGAAAAAAAGAAAACTGTAATTTTTTATATATTTTGAAAAAACGGTGTTGGAGTATCCCTTGGAGAAAAAAGGATTGAAAAATCCCATTGGAAAGATAAAATTGAAAATCCCTTCGAAAAAGTGGGTTTGGAGCCCTCAAAAAAGTAGGCTTGGAGTATCCCCTTGGAAAAAAATAAGTTTAGTGATTTTTGGAAATCGAAATTTTTGAGATTTTTGAAAAAAATAAATTTTAAAATTAAAAATATTTAAAATTGGGAATGGAAATTAATTTTGGAAACAATTTTAAGTTTTGATTTAAGCCTAAAGGGACCTATGTTGTGAGTCATGATTCTATAGAGAAAATTATTGAATATATTTCGAGTCATTCGAATGACTAAAAATGTTAGCTTAGGAAAATCCAAACAATTTTTCCAGGTTTAGTAAGTATAGGGGATAACATTATGCTATCCACCTTCCTGAATTTATTTTGGGTTGATCCGATGGTTTCTATGTAGAATTAGTTTTTGTAACCAAGTCTAAGTCACTACTAAAAGCAAACACCAGGAAAAAGGGGCAATGAACTTAAAAAAATTGTATCAGGCTCATTCAAAATTGTTAAATTGCAAACGGTACCTTTTCGAAAAGTAAATTTTATAAACATTTTAAGAAAAATGTTTAAAAACTCTAGAAAAATCATTTGAAGGATTCAATTAGTCAAATAAAATGTGAATAACTGATTTCAGGGGTTCTAGATAGTGATGGCTCAAAAAATCATAACTTTCATATCCGGAATGATCCTAGGGCAAACAAGATATCGTTATAAAGTTAATTCGAAGCCTCTTAGGGAACAATGCTAGAAAATTCCAAAAAATCTTTTGAAGTCTAAAAGTAATTTTTTCAATTTGCGTAACTGCGTTGCCAGTACCAAAATAAAGGTTTCTTTGGGTTTAGGCTTTTGTGCTTACATGCTAATGCGTTGAACATGTGAATGTCCATAACTGAGATCCATGGTAGTGGAATAACGAACCAATCCATCTTTTATAGAGTTTGTTGCTGAACCGTCCACTATCTATGCTAAAAGTCATGGTAAGCTTGAAACGAAGCTTAAATTAAACACTTGTAAACATTTTTTATTTTTGATTAAAAATAAAATTTATTCGGCCTAATTAGGCCATGATTCAAACATTTATACTTGATATATCCCCAAGATTGGAGAAGCAATAAATCCATGCTGACCCACATTAATTGAGGCTAATATAGACTTAACTCAGGGTTGGTTTTCAGAAATAGCATAAACACTCATAAAGCAAGGATTACAAAGAAGCATTTTAACAAGAACATGATAAACTAAAAATATCATCATCATTCCAACAGCAAATGCAAGAGCAAGCATCATCATAAGACATTTTTACAAGCAAATTATGGTCAAAATGAAAACCACCTTAAATAACGTCGTGAAATGCTAGATGAACATTTATAAAGTATGAATCATGAGATATAATATCATAACATCAAAAAGGGGCTATTGAAAGCATCTAAAGAAAAAAATGCAAATTTTAATCATCTAAGCAATAATAAACCACCATGAAAGCAACATGAAAGCAAATATCATTAAGAAAAATACATGATTTCCTTAGATGGGTTATGGATACTATGAAATGGATCACTAAGATAACATGAAAAAAAATAAAGGTGTTGTAGACACTAAATTTTATCTAGGCAATTTTTAGGACAGCCATTATTTGGAATAATTCAATTAATCAGGCAATTTTTAATTTGGGTTTGTTGGATCTGGATTAATTAGACTTAATTCATTTCAATTTAGGCTTATTTGAAAAACTACAAAAAATAAAAAGTAGTGACCCAGGTTTGAACCTAGTCATCCTTGTGAAATATGTAGCCCATGACCAATACACCAAGCACAGACTTTAGTCATAAAATAACAAAAAAACGTGTCAAAAAGAAAAAACCCAAAAAAAGGGGGGGAGTGGCCTGGGTTTCAAACTTAAGTTTTGTAATTCTAGTGCTTGACACAAAATATCTGATTTTTTTAAAGAAAATAAACTTGAAGGTCATTTTTAATCACAATCTCTATGTTCTCCACCACTTCAAGGTGCGTATGAGATTCAAAATTTTTTTAAAAACCTGAGTTTACTTTTGTATACAAAATTCATTATATTGAATAATGACAAGTCAAAATCGAGGAAACCAAAAACCAAGTTGAGGCATGGCTAGAAAGGCATCGATTTTGGGTGTCATGATTAGGTTCATACCTCCTTATGCGTAACCAACTCCCGAACCCAATTGTCAAATCTTTGGGCTACGTAGATTGTGAAACCAATGTCTCAAGTTTCGTAACTCGAAATATTGGATTCAATAGGCATTCGCTCACGCCTAGCCCAAATGATCAGTGGCGACTCCAATTGTTGGCCACTTTATGGTGGCCACCCAAGTTGAATGAGCGATTTGTCCGACGGCCTCCTTTCAAGGTCAAGAGCCAAGGATCCATACTTTCTTATTCTTATCACATCAAAAAAAAAAAAACATCTTAGTCGAGAGGACTTTTTTCGATCAAGAAACACTCTTAAGTTGCACGCGTTTCATTCATAGGAGGCACATTGACGACAGGTGTAAAGAAATAATAAAGAAGAAAATAAAAATACCAAGAAAAGCTTGAATCCTTGTGCTCTCTTATTTTCTTCAGCCTTCACATGCTAGGCCATTTAGCCTTTAATTTTTTTTTTTTACGGTGGCTTACATGCAAAAGAATTACTTAAGGCTATCAGATGGCATGAAGATGCCATCCTTTTGGTGGCTAAACGTGAATGAAATATATATTTTTTATTATTGTTGTTAGTGGCTAAATTTTTCTTGGGGAAGCTTACGTTGTACATAAGCTGAAGCATTTTTTTTATTTTTTTTGCTTATTTTGTTACCTCCCATCTAGTGGCTGACCTCGCTTTTTTCTTTTTTCTTTTTTGGTATAAGCAATAAAGTGTTGCTTATAAAGAGTGATGGGATAGCTAAAAAAAAAAAATTAAGGTAAGGGGTTAATTTTATGGATTGTCTCACCAAAATAATAAGTCATAGTGTACTACGATGTGTTTTCAAATTTTAAGTGGTCCAAATACTAATACTTGAATGCTAACTAACCACCAAAGCTCCAAATTGTGCTTTGAAAATCACTTTTTGCCATGAAATACCTTGCTATCAAGCTAATTGGGTCCTTAAAAAAATCATCAACCTATTCCAATAAGTCGAAAATTAATACAAAAAATGGATATATTGAATCAAAATAATTTTTATGAGACTTATTAAAAATTTTAAAATATTTGGAAAGACGGCACAATACAATTAAATAAAATAGGCTCAAATAAAATAATGAAATATGCTTGTGGGCCCTATTTTATTTAATATATATTTCTTACAGCTTGGTCTTAAATTAAATAATTTATGATACAATATAATAAAATAAAATAAAATAATTGAATATACACGTAAGCCTTATTTTATCTAATATATATTTTATGATGGTTGGTCTTAAATTAAATAATTTATGATCTAATATAATTAAATAAAATAGCCCCAATAAACTAATTGAATATGCACGTAAGTTTTATTTTATCTAATATATACTTCTTTGATGCTTGGTCTTAAATTAAATAATTTATGATGACCTAATATAAATTAAATAAAGTAGGCTAAATAAAATAATTAAAAATACGCATAGGTCCTATTTTGTTTAATATATATTTCTTGAGGCTTGCTCTTAAATTAAATAATCTACGACCTTACCTTAGCTAAAAATGATGGGGATTGGATATGAGCTTGTACGAATGATCTCAATGGTACCTTGGATGACGGCTTTTGATGCTTCGAACGTTGGCCTGGATGAAATAAAAGTGTTTAGAAAATGGATTATGCAATAGTGAATCGATAGTTAAGGTAGTCAACCTAAAATCATGGACGAAATGAATCATTTCCTTCTAACTGAATTCAAAGCAGAGGAAATACATTTTGTTGTCAAGCAAATGCATCCTACAAAATCCCTGAGGCATGATGGTATGCTGCACTCTTTTTTTTTAAAAAATTTTGTATATTATAGAGCATGATATTGCCATTATGTGTATTTAGTTTTTAAATAGCCATTTTGATATTTATCATTTAAATCACACTTACGTTTTTTTTTATTCCAAAAACAAAAAACCAACTAAATATATTCCATTTCAAAGCTATTAGCCTTCATAATATGGCATATAAGATTGTGGCAAAGATGTTAGTTAATAGGATAAAAAAAGTATTGCCTACTTGAATTAGTGAAAATCAAAAATGCTTTATCTTGAATAGATTGATTATTGAAAATGTTCTTATTGCTTATAAGTTGATTTATACTTTAAAGCTTAATAAGTATGGGAGCAAAGGTAGCTTTGCACTCAGTTAGATATGAGTAAAGAATATGATAAGGTGGGATAGCCTTTTTTGAAAGCCATTTGTTGCAACGTACCTCGGGGTGGATACTCTCGGATCGATGGGTGCACATGGCTTAAAATATTTTTTTGATTTAGAAATGTTTTCTTGACCGTGACTTTCTTTAGAGATGTGATAGGAACAAAAAAGTACAGATTCTCGACTTGTGGTATAGTGAAATAGACCATAAGATGAATCACTCATCTTATTGGTCTCGGATGACCATCGTGAAATGGTCAATGCTTGGCGTTGCCACCGATCATTTCGGGCTAGGCATAATCGGAAGCTTATTGAAACCTATGTTCTGAGTTATGAAACTCAAAACATCGATCCCATAGTCTACGTAATGCAAAGATTCATCATTTAGGTTTGGGAGTTGGTTACGTGAGATGAGGTACGAACTTCTTCTCGACGCCCAAAATCGGTACCTTACTGGCTATGTCTTATCTTGATTTTGATTCTTTTGATCTTAACTTGTCACTATTTTGATATAACCCTTTTCGAATGCATGAATCTTATAGAAATGATCTAGGTTTCTATGAAAAAGAGTTAATCTCATATACGCTCATGGAAGATGGGGAATATAAAGATTTTCGATGAAAATGACCTCTCGATTTAACTTTGAAAATGGAATGTTCCACTTTGGGCACTAGAGAGATACCCACGCGGAATATTACCTTTAATTTTGTTTGAAATGTTTTGAAAACATGAATGCACATAAGCATCACAAAGAAATCATGTTAGTAAGACAATAAGTGATATAACATAACAATGATCATTCAATGCAACGATAAAGAAAATGGGTAGATTATAGGAATTTATCTTGCTATTAGCATCGATTATTTAGGAATAACCGAATCGACCATTTTTGAGATGCATCTGGATTTCTTGATCAAACGAGATTTGTTTGACATGTTCATGGAAATCCGGGAAAGAGAATTTAATTGCAATTGAAACACAAGGTTAGAGTATCCCTTCTGAAAGATAGGGTTGGAGTTTCCCCATGGATGACAAATAATTTTGACAAAGGAAATTTTTACTTTGATAATTTTGAAAAATGGGGTTGGAATGTCCCCTCGAAAAAGCAGGGTTGGATATCCCCGTGGATGACAAAACTTCATGATTTAGAAAATTAATGAGCATTCGACAATTTTTAGCAAAAAAATTTACTGCGAATGAGGATTATAAAGATATAAAATACGTTTGTGCCTTGATATGAGCTTTTGGGATGTTAAAGTATGTTCTCTAGTCTAAGCGGGGTGATACGGAGACATTCGAATGTCTCGAGATGAAATTTAGGAAAACAACTTGATTTTGACCAAAACCAAAAACAGGGGACAGCATCATGCTATCTTGCTTCCTGAGTTTATTCTAAATCGATTCGAAGGATTTAAAAGGTGAAAAAAACACTGTTACAAAGGTAACTCGATGAGGGTCATCATAAAAATATTCCCACTACCCCAAAAAGTCATTTTCTGGGGGAATAAATTTTCAAGTTTGGATCAATTTTGTTACTGGCAGAGCATACAAGGAACGAGATATGTCAGACTTTGAAAAATCATTTTGGACTCATTTGGTATCAAAAAATATTTCATGAACGTTTTAGGAAAAACATTTTAAAAATTTGGAAAAATCATCTAGTGGGCCTGAATCGCCCAACCATAATACATGTCCAAATTCTAGAGGTTATAGACAGTTTAGATTTGAGAAATCATAACTTTTTTTATTTGGACTGATCCGGGGATGAACATGACCTCGTTTTAAAGATAATTTGACATGCTTTGGTTAAAAAATATCATAAAATTTATGAAAAATCGTTTCAAATTTTAAAATGATTTTTCAATTTGCAATAGTTGTGCTGCCAGCAAGGAACAAAGTAAAGTAGGGGATATTTTTTGTTTTCCTTATGTTTTACGGGTCTACACTCGAGTATTGACATTCGAACATCCATGACTAAAGGGAAAGAATGGCATGAGCATCACAAACTCATTTGCACAGCCCTAGAGTAGTTTGGGACAATGAAACAGTCTGTTAATCATACGACTCAAGGTTTTAACTCAAAAATAAGGCACAAATATTTTGGGGTTGAGTATAGGATCGTTTCATTTCAACATCAAAAGATTTGAGCTCGTTTAACCAAGATTCCGGATCTAGAAAACTTAATTTTCCCTAAGATATGTTGCTAGCTTTAAAGAAAATGCTAAATCCATGCTAATCCTTATTGGTTGAGGTTAACATACTTGGTTTGGGGGGTTTTGAAGATCAATTTTTACCAGCCATCAAAGATGTATTTTAACAACAAACATACAAAGGGATGGCACATAACTTGCATGGGGTGCTAATTTTACTAATCGCCTAGGCAAAGAAAGTGTTATGCACTTTGACAGAAAAATGCTATGAGTGCTAAAAATGACAATGATTCATGCAAGTTAATGTGTAAATGTGCTTGAAATGTGTTATGCAAATGATTCATACATGGATTAAGGATAACAAAATGCATGGACATGGTATAAAATGCATGAACAAGAGATATCAAACTAATGAGTATAAAATGAGGCATTTTGCACATTAGAGCATCCAAATCCTAAACTACCACAAGCAAAAAGCCACAATAATGCATGATAATCCTAAGAGGGTGATGGAAACATGGAGAGTTCAGTAAAATGATAAAGGTGTTGGAAAACAGAAAATGAAAGTGATAAAATGAGAAGTTATACCAACAAAACTTCACTTTTGGCCAAACAATTGGAGCAGTAGAGATGGCTGGAATTTCCCTCTTTTCCGTGTTATTGATAAGCAAGAAAAAGAGAAAATAATGAGGTTTTAGTTCTGGTTTGGATGAGGGTGATTTTTGGAATGTGTAATGGTTGAAAGTGAGTGTTTAGGGGCTGTTTTGGGTGCTGGGTGAAGAGCTACGGGATTTGGATTTCTTTGATGTGTGAATGTGTTTTTAGAAGTGTAAATGAGCTAGAATCTAACCTTTTTCTGTTGAGATAGAAGTGGTCCATTTATACCAGACTTTTGGAGCCAAATCGGAGGTGTTTTTGGCTATTCCTCAAGAGCGACAAGGTGATGTGAGCATGGTGGCTATAAGGTGGCTATAGGAAGCAACTTGCTACCAATGTGATGTGCATAGGGTGGCTGGATTAAATGCTGAAATGGTTTTCTAGCAAATAAGGTGGCTGATGGTGATATTGGTTAACAAGCTAAGGAGTAGGGTGATCATGTGATGTTGACCCTTTTTTGATCCAATTTAAACTTCAAAAAGATGATATAATTAATTCAAAAGTCTAAATTCTTAATTTGATATGTGTTTTAATCTTTCCTTATTCAAAAAATGGGTTAAAATCGAGTTTTGGATCAATAGTGGACGAGTCAAAAAGCCTGGACTATGAAAATGGCCTACATGTATCGATACATTGCATAATGTATCGATACATTTGGTCCAAAAAACTTGTTTTTATTGATACAATGAACATTGTATCGATGCAATGATCAATGTATCGATACTATGAACCATTGTTTCGATACTGTAAACCACTGTATCGATACATGTGAATATGTATCGATACATTCTTTTATAGATTGTATGTTTTGGTCCTGGCATGGTCTAATATCAATACATGAGGTCCTGCATCGATACAGAGGCTTACGTATCGATACATCTACATGTTGTATTAATACAAATGAAGGCATTTAAAATTTTTGGTGCATTGGAGCATTGTATCGATACATGAGAACCATGTATCGATACATTCAAGTAAAATTATGAATTTTCTCATATCTTTTATCCCCAGATACCTTGGACTATGTCATTTGATGCCATATCTTTGCATTTACCTTTGATATGATCCCTAGGCCTTCTTGATATCCTTAAAATACTTTTTTGTCGAGTGACAGTGTCATCATCCCCTCCCACATCCATGCTCTAGATTGCTAAAAATTAGCCCGAAAAAAATAAGGTGTCTATAGCTGCCCCTCTTCGATTGTTGCTGAGAATCAAGAACAGGGTAAAGACAAATATACACTATTTTGTCTAGAGGTGGACTGACACTTCTAAAAGATTAAGGTGTTAGGGTTTCTAAGGTTTAACCCTCTTAGGGAGGTACGAAATAACGTAGATTTTTGATGTGGGTGTCACTAACTTGTACGAGTTTTGACTTAAACTCAGTGCCGCCAGCTTGTGTGGGCTTTGACTTAGACTAGGGTGCCACCAGCTCATGCAGGCTTTGACTCAGGTGCCCCCAGCTCATGTGGGCTTTGACTCAAACTAGGGTGCCACCAACTCTTGTGAGCTTTAACTTGGGTGTCGCTAGCTCATGCGGGCTTGAAGAGATACCACTGACTTATGGGCTTTTGAAGGGTGCCACCGACTTGTGGGCTTTAAAAAGTGTGCCACTGACTTGTGGGCTTTTAAAGAGGTGCCATTGGCTTGTGGGCTTTTAAATAAGTGCCACTGACTTATGGCGAAAAAGTTTTCGATAAAACTTCTACTACAAGCTTTTAAAAGTTCATGACAAAATTTCCTATCAAAAGGGGTTTTGGCATTAATTCTTGACAAAATTCTTGATAAAGCTTTTGACGTATGTTCTCAAAAAAGTTTCATTTTTTTTGACAATAGACAATGATTTCTTAACACTAGCACTTTGATAATAGTTGCTTGATAAAAAGGGTTTTGACATGAGGTGATGAGAAGAAAGGGACCTTACTTGAATGGCACTTGGTTTGCGAAGCTTAAAGTTCTTACAAAGAATTCTTTGGAGGTTCAACAAACCTGGCTTGAAGTAATATTGTGAAAATGATGATGTAAGATGGTAATGTGAATGCATGATATGAAATGCTATCATGATTGCATGATGTGAAGTCTAATACGGGAGATAGCTATAGTTTTCATCGTATATCATTTAGACTTTTAAATGGATGGTGTCGTCTTTGTTGCAACCATAGACCAAAATTTTCCTTATCCCGCTAGGGATTATAGTTTGTCCCAGCTCTATTGGGGATATGACCAAAAATTTAATCTCAAGAACTTAGGCTGTTGCATTTCTCGATTCGGGAGGCTCAATCATTTTCCTGATAAATGAAAAGCATCGTCAACAATTTAGAGACTATTTGTCTGATTAGGTTGATGTCTCTTATTTTGATAAGATTCTGATAGAATGCATGGGTCGATTTTTGGTTAGCTTAAAATGGTTTTTCTTGAGATATGGTTTATGAAAGCAAGAAATGGTTTGGTGTATAGTCATGCTGAACAGGTGTTTGGACATGACATGTGCCTAATCTTGATGATTGGGGCATAAGCAGAGTTGTCTGTGCTTTTTTTTCCTTTTAATGTAATGTCAAGATGTTCTAATGCATATTTCAATTGATTATCAAACATTATCAGTTAGATGACAAGTGCAATATGAATTGTATAGGGGTTAAAAGAAACAAGGAAATATTTATTCACAATAATAAAGAGACATAACTCGATATATCTTTTGATAAACAAGTGATATGGTAGCAAGAAAGATGATCTTTTAGGCAAAAGATGCCTCTGACAATTATGACATGGATGTTCTTTAGGTGCTTTTCGGAATTTTTCTCAAACAATGAATGTGCTTAGCATGAGCTGGTCTTCAGAAGATCTCTAAGATCACTTTGCATTGTCCTGTACGTACTCTTAGTTCATGTCCTATCAAAATTGATCTTCTCAAGTTACCCTTGCAGGTTTTCAACTGTAGTCGGGTTGGTTGCCCGGATGTCTTTTTCGAATTTTCATCTAGATCGCCTTTTGTTTTCTTTCTCTTTTTTTTTGGTTTTTTTATTTTTTTTAGTTTTTTTTGAATGATGCTTTTAGGTTTTCACCCTTTATATGTAATATTTCTTAACAGAATTTGAGTTGACTGGATTGGGTAAGACATTGCCATCGATCTCTAATAAGATTGGGGCACCTTCGGATAAGGCTTACTTTACGACATACGGTCTTTCCCAATTAAGGGTCCACTTTCCCCGTGCATCTTTGTAGATTGAGAGGATCTTCTTCAATATCAATTTGCTTGGGTGAAATTGTCGTGGTCGCATCTTTTTGTCATGGGCTCGATCATGCGTCTTTGATACATTTAACCATGGCAGATGGCCTTCATGTATTTTTCCTCGATGAGGTTGAGCTGGTCATATCTGTTCTTGGCCCATTCAGCTTCTTCAAGTTTGGTTTCCATCAAGACTCTGAGAGAAGGGATCTCGACTTCAATAGGCAATACAGCTTCCATCCCATAGATAAGAAAAAATGGAGTAGCGCATATGAAAGTGCAAACTGAGGTCCGATGGGCATGAACTGCAAAGAATAACTTCTCATGCCAGTCTTTGTAAGTCTCAACCATTTTTTCAACTATTCTTTTAATGTTTTTGTTGGCTGCCTTGACTGCCCCATTCATCTTTAGGCAATAAGGGATAGAATTATGGTGTTGGATCTTGAATTATAAACAGACTTCTTGCATCATTTTATTGTTTAAATTGCTTATATTGTTTGTGATGACTTGGTTCAGGAGGCCATATCTATAGATGATGTCCTGCTTGACAAACTTACAGACGGTCGATCTAGTGACATTAGCATACGAGGTAGCTTCCACTCATTTGGTGAAATAATCGATTGCTACCAAGATAAAACGATGCCCATTGAAAGCTTTGGGGGTGATTGGCCTGATCACGTCCATGCCCCACATGGAAAAGGGCCATGAGGCAGTCATGACATGAAGTGGCATTGGAGGGACATTGATCTCATTTGCATAGGTTTGACACTTATGGCATTTTCGTCCATAATTGATGCAGTCTTTCTCGAGGGTCAACCAATAATAACTTGCTCTCATGATTTGCTTGGCCATCTGATGTCCATTAGCATGTGTGCCACAAATCCCTTTATGAACTTCTTCCAAGATGTTTTTAGCTTTAGGAGTGTCAACGCATCTGAGCAATACTTGATCATGACTTCTTTTGTATAAGATTTTTCCATCGAGAACAAAACCCATAGCCAGCCTTCTGATAGTCCTTTTATTAGTCTCGGTTGCATGTTTAGGATATTGCTGATCCTTGATGTACAAAGGATATCATAGTACCATGGTAGGCCATCCTTCTCTTTTTCAATACTATGACAATGAACCGGAGTTGTGTAGATGCTCATTTGTATGGGAGTGACATCTAACTCCTGGTTGACTTTAAACATGGATGATAAGGTAGCCAAAGCATCGGCTATTTGGTTCTCTTCTCGAGGTAAGTGTCGAAAGCTAATATCATTAAATTCTTTCTTGAGCTTTGCTAGTAGCTTCTCATACTGCATCAGCTTGGCATCAAGAGTTTGCCACTCTCTTTTCAATTGGTAGATGACTAGGGCCAAATCACCAAACACATGTAATACCTTGACATTTCTCTCAATGGCTGCTTGAAGCTCTATGACACATGCTTCATATTCTGCTATATTATTTGTGCAGTCAAAATTTAATCTTGCTATGAATGCATAATGATTCCCATCAGGTGACATGAATATTACCCCGATTCCATGTCCTAGAGCGTCTGGTGCTCCATCAAAATACATCTTCCAGGATTGATCTTGGTTAGAGGCATCTTCATTCGTAGAAATGCACATTAGATCTTTATCTGGGAACTCAAAATTTAAGGGTTCATGTTATCTGCGGCTTGACTTACCAAAAAGTTAGCTATCAGACTACTCTTGATGGCCTTTTGACTAACATAGGCAATGTTATATTCGAAAAGCAGGACTTGCCATCTAGCTAGCATTCCCGATAGTGTAGGAGCTTTGCACAGATACTTGATAGGATTGAGCCTTGTAATCAATCACGTTGTGTGATACAGCATGTGCTGCCTAAGTCTCTTGGCTGTCCACACTAAAGCACATCATAACTTCTCGACTATGGAGTAATTGCACTCGCATTCCGTAAACATTTTACTTAAATAGTAGATTGCTTGTTCATTCTTTCCTAACTCATCATGCTGCCCTAACACATAACCCATAGACTTGTCAAAGACTGCCAAGTAAAGGATTAAAGGTCAATTGAGCATCGACAGTACCAATACTGGCCGGCTTGACAAATAATGCTTGACTTTATCAAAGGCTTCTTGACATGCCTCATTCCATTCTCCTGGATTTTGTTTGTGAAGGAGTCGAAAGATAAGGTCGCATTTGTCCGTGAGCTGGGATATAAATCTAGCAATGTAGTTTAGTCTCCTTAAAAAAGGTTCTTGCTTCCTTTTAGGCTGAGGTGGCGGCATACCCTGAATGACTTTGACTTTGTCTGGGTCAACTTCAATCCCTTTTTCACTGACTATAAAGGCCAAAAGCTTACCTGAAGTGACTCTGAAGGTACACTTGGCAGGATTCAATTTGAGTTAAAATTTTCGTAGCCGTTCAAAAAGTTTCTGAAGGTCTGTGACTTGCTTATCCTCCTTTGTTGACTTGCCAATCATGTCATCAACGTAGACCTCAATTTCTTTGTGCATCATGTCATGGAATAGGGCTAGCATGGCCCGCTGATAGGTTGCCCCAGCATTTTTAAGTTTGAAGGGCATGACATTATAGCAAAATATCCCCCACATAGTTACAAAAGTTATTTTCTCCATGTCTTCAGGTGCCATCTTGATCTGGTTGTAGCCTGAGAATCCATCCATGAAAGAGAACAGAGAATTCTTGGCTGTGTTGTCTACCAATGTGTCGATATAGGTAACAAAAAGTTATCCTTAGGACTAACTCAATTTAGATCCTAATAATCAACACATATTCATACCTTGCCATATTTCTTTGGGACTGGGACTAAATTGGCGACCCATTTTGGATATTTGGCTACTCCAATAAACCCTGCATCAAATTGCTTCTTGACTTCTTCTTTAATTTTGAGGAGAATTTCTGGCTTCATCCTCCTTAACTTTTGCCAGGTTGGTTTGCATCCAGGCTTAATGGGAAGCTCATGGACCACTATATCAGTGTCTAGTCTTGGCATGTCTTGATATGACCAAGTGAATACATCTCGATATTTCTGAAGTAGGTTTATCGGCTTTGTCCTAGTTGTTGACTTTATTGAGGTTCTGTTGTTAACCTCCTTTTGATCCTTCTGAATACCCATGTTTATTACTTTCATGGGTCTTTATGAGGCATGATCTGTTTTTCCTCTTGCGCAACTAATCATAAGAGGTCTGGTGGTCCGGGGCTTTCTTCAAAATCTTCTTGAAGATCAACTTCACTAATACAAATTGACTGTTCAAAATTGATCTTTAAAGACCTATTAAAAACATCCATGTTACTATCATAGGACATCTGAAAGGGCAAAGAAATAAACATTGCAAAAGGCACACACACAACTAAGGGATTTGGATAAAAATAAAGGCAAAAGAGTGAAGGCGAAAAGGTTAAAAAGTGATACATAATATAGAATAATATGTGCAAATGTCATTTTATTGATAATGTTTGATAAAAACATGCCTCTTACATAGGACACCTATCTACCTTTGGGCGAGGGCAGGTGGGTTGTCATTTCTTGACGTTATATAGAACAGGCAAGAAAAGTGCAGGGGCTTCCATCATGACCCTATCATCGAAATTAGGTCTTAGTGGAAGGATCTGAATTTTATGGATCGATGTCTTATAGATAGAGGCTGTCAAGTGTCCTGTTTAGGATGACCACGACATCTTTGGTATTTTGTTCTTCTGATTGACTTGGATCAATTCGTCCTCTCAAACGAAATATCTCATGGAGATGCAAATATTTTTGGCTTCGACTCCTTCTCTCGACCTAATGATCATGTCATGTCCTGGTTGCAGGTCCTCTTTTCTCGCTGCTTTCTTGAGGCATTGGCCTGAAATCCTAAACCTCTTTTGTTGGCTTGAGTGGTGACCTGTAAGGCTATGGCTATCCCTTGTAAATTCTTACTAAACCTTTTTTGACACGAGAACCTTTGCCAACAGTTATTTTCAAACCCGAATGGGTACTCTTTGACAAATGGGGTTCGACTATTAGCAATCCTTCTCCCACAAACGTCGCATTGACGAACTCGAAGGATTAGAATGATGAATCCGATGCATTTTCATTAGGCTTTATATAGATATCCTCAATGAAAGCAATGGCGATCATTTTTTCTTCAACTCGGATTGTGACTACTTTGTCATCTATCACAAATTTGAGCTTCTGATGGAGAGAGGATGGGACAGCTCCGACGAAATGTATCCATGGCCTTCCTAATAGACAGTTATAAGAATGATTAATATCCATAACTTGAAAATCCACTTCATAAGTATATGGGCCTATTTGGTGCTAGATTGTGGTATTTTTAATTATTCCACGACATTTCCCATCAAAAGCTCAAACTATGGTATGGCTACTTTTGATGTTAAACTAATCGACAGGGAGTTAGCATAGTGTAGTCATAGGCATGACATTAAGGGCCAACCCATTGTCTATAAGTACTTTAGGCAAAATACATCCCTTACAATGGGTAGTGATATGCAGAGCCTTATAACTACCCCTTCCTTCGAGTGGGATCTCATCACTCATGAAGGAGATGTAATTATCAGCCATGATGTTGTTCACAAGCCGATCCAACTTATCTACAAAGACATCCGAAGGCACATATGCTTCATTTAGCACATTCAGTAATGCGTTTCAATGAACCTCTGAATTAAAAAGCAAAGATAGCACAGAAATTTTGGTAGGTTGTTTGCTTAACTGATCCATAATGCAGTATTCACTGTGCTTGATGAATTTAAGGAACTCTGTGGCTTCTCTTTTGTTCACTGCTTCCTTGACTTTTTTGGCTCAAAATTCTTTGCTTGGGCCTGAGCAGTACTGGTGCTTGGAGATGCATCGACCTTCTATTTTTCTAGAGTTAGGGGAGCATAACACCTACCACTATGGGTTAGGTGACTAACTCCTGATAGTTCCATCGCAGTAGTACAGGGAGGTAGTTCTCCGATCATTACTGCCTAATTCTCGAATTTCCATGGGACAGTTTTATTGCTTTTATATAAGAATAGTTTAGGCACTTCCACCACTAACTTTGGTGTAGGTGTCGAAGAACTGACCTCAGAACTTGGCTTGCCATAAAGAATAAGCGGTCGATTTTTCCTATAAAGTGGCTTCATGGTTTTTTCTCTTATCATATTGATAGATTCAGCAACATGTGTGATTTCATGATAGAATTTAATCTGGCCTTTATTCATTATTCTTTAAACCATGGGCCTAAACTCCTTACATGTTTGTAGGGTATGACCTACAATTGCATGGAAGTCATAAAAGTTGTTGGCATTATCTTCTAATTTTCCAGTTGCATTGAGCAACCTGACCTGAATCAATGCTTGCCAGACCAAGAACATTAGCATCCTTACATCCTCTATGCTTGCCCTTACTTCATGTTTGTTCTCAATGTTGATCATGTTTGCAGCTGGCTCAGTATTGTTTGGTAAAGGTTTGATAGTAACATTTGGTCCCTGGTTCATCCCAAACTACAGGACTTTTGAGTTAATTAGATTTTGCACTTTTCATTTGAAAGATATATAATTCTCAATGTCATGCCTCGCTACCCCAACATGGTATTCACAGTGGGCATTAGGGTTGTACCATGGTAGGTATGGCGACTTCTTTTCTAAGACATAGATTGAGGCCACTAAATGATTTTAAAGCAAGGTATAGTAGAGCTCTTTATAGGTCATAGGGATAGGATCAAAATGTTTTCTTTGTTGATTTAAACCTTAATTGCGAAGTGCATTATTAGTTGCTCAATTGGTATTTTGGTGAACTTGTGGAAGATAGCTTTGTAGTGGGTTAGACGGGATTGCAAATGATGGGTTGTAGGTTATGGCATTAATTGGCTGAGGGGCTATGGTGATAGGGCCAGAATACAGCGTGCTTAGTAGTGAGGGTTGGGTGTTTGACGTCGTTTCGGCTGAGATAAGCTAGCATAACTTATAGCATTGGCCTCTCCTTTTTTCCTTTTACTAGCCATAGGCTTTTTCCCTGATCTAAACTTATAGCATTGCCCAACTGACATTCTACCACTCTTAATGGCTGCGTCAATCATTTTTTCAGAGAGGACTAGGTCAGTAAATTTCTTGGTGGCATTTCTTATGAGCTTCTCGTAAAAAAGAGCGCGTAAGGTATGGATGAAAATGACTGTCATCTCTTTTTTTATGAGGGGAGGCTGGACTAGGGCTACTTTCTCTCTCCACCTTTGGGCGTATTGCTTGAAGCTTTCAGTGGATTTTTTCTCGAAATTCATCAAAGAAAGTCGATCCAGTGCCCAATCTGACACGTGCTGGTATTGATTCAAAAAGGCCTTAGCCAAATCAACCCATGATTGGATCTCCACGTTGTCTAGTTGATATACCACCGAGCTGTTGCCCCAATAAGGCTATGTTAGAAGCAATGGATGAGCAGCTTTTCATCTTTCACGTATCTAGCCATCTTTCATAGGTACATTCAGCCATGAATAGAAGGGTAGGTGGTTTCATTAAACTTCTCAAATTTTAGGACCTTGAACTTCGAGGGAATGACAAGGTTAGACACCAAAGATAGTGATTGTGCGTCAAGAGCTTCGAACTTGTCACTCTGATTGATGGCTTGGAAGCGTTTTTCCAGTAATTGGAATTTATTCACTTCTGCTGTAGTCATGGTGGACTTTTGACCCTCTATCTTCTTCGATTCCTCATGGTCAATGGTTATCAGATCTACTGACAAGACTCCCACATTCACCCCTTGAGTATCGGGAATGAATTGACCTACTGCAATAGGATTAAGGTACATGATCGACGGAGCATGAGCAACAGGTTTAGGAGCAGGCCGTTGTTCTTGTCTAATTTCCTTTTGGTAGGTTCTGGATTGTTAGCAGGGGGACATTCAACATTGGGAGGATTATTTCTTGTTTTTAATAGTGCTGGTTTGTCCTTTTTCTCTCATAGAAGCTGTCATTAGTTCCATAAGTCTTGCCATCTGAGTTTGCATTTTATTTTGCTGACGAAGCATCTGGTCTTGTGATTCCTTAACCTTTAGCTCAAGTCATTCAATACGAGCTTCATGATCACTCTCCATGATTTGCTTACGACATCACGTGTTGTAACGGTGCATGATGTAAGGTTTCGTGTTCCTGATTGATCTCGAAATCCCTTACACTTTTATGGCCCAATTTCCATATTAGACTTCTTCTTTTAAAAAAAATGTATTTATTGATGAGCATTTATGATGCAATGATGAGTTAAGATAATGAATGATTGATACAAGTGCAATGAAAGAAGAAAAAATGGTGAAATTAAATGTGTATATGCATTGGAGTAATTAATTCTTGGAATAATTTCGTCAATAACAACATTCATAAAGTCACAAAAGGGGTTTTTCTTTTACGACATGATTACATCTGAAAGTATCTGACATGATTATATTGTGTAATCACATAATTAAGAAAACCCAAAAGTCGTTGCTCATGATATCTAACTGTTAGCTATATTAGCTTTGAATTAATCTTAGTTTTGATATAACTAAAACTTAAGCGTAATTAGCTTGTGTTTAAATATTTTCAAGATTAGTATTTTTCTTCATGAAATATTTCACAAACACTTTGAAAAATAC
>JBBYHO010510267.1:0-17050 GCA_038382025.1 Adansonia gregorii | reverse complement strand
ACCTAAGGCTCTAGGTCCAGATAACATGTCAATAGTGTTTTTTCAGAAATATTAGCACACTGTTCGAGAGGATGCGGCATATTATCCTTCTTGAATGAGGGGACTTAACGACTGTAATAAATCACACAAACATTTTTTTCATCCCAAAGGTTAGGCAACCGGAAAAGGTAATAGATTTCAGACCCATTTCTTTATGTAATGCCTTTTACAAGTTGATATGAAAAGTGTTGATTAATCGACATAAAAAATGCTTACCAGCGTTCATTTCTCATAACTATAGTGCATTTATATAAGGAAGATAGATTACTGACAATTTTCTTATAGCCTCTGAGGTCCTTCACTATATGAAAAACAGAAGGCACGGGAAAGAGAGGCGAATGACCATAAAGCTCAATGTGAACAAAGCATACGATCAGGTAGGGTAGCCTTTCTTAGAAGGAATGATGCTAAGACTAGGTTTTCTAGAGGTGTGGGTTAAGCTGATAATGAAGCGTGTATCTTTTGTATCATATTTTAGTCTTGTTAATAGGGAGAGTAGCGAGGCTGTTTATCATAATTGCGGACTTTGACAAGGTGACCCTTTGTCACCATATCTTTTTCTTTTTGTTGTCGATTGACTCTCTAATATTTTGCAAGGTGTAGAGGGTAACAACGAAATTAGAAGGGCTTCAATATGCTGGGGCTACCTGAGTGTGTCACATCTCTTTTTTGCCTATGATAGTCCCCTATTTGTCTATGCATTTATGAGCGATTGTGTAAAACTAAAAGACATCCAGCATGACTATAAGGAAGCTTTTGGGCACATTATTAATATAGATAAATCAGTGGTGTTCTTCAGCAATAATGTGTGAGGTGATTAGTAGACATTGCTTAAAAGTTTACTTGAGATATAAATTAATGAAAACAGCCACTTATTTGGGATTGCCTATATTTCGTGGTCGTAAAAAAGGACAAAAATTCGAGTCTACTCGGTTTCGAAAGAACGCCTTCTATCAAAAGCAGGTCGCAAGGTATGAGTTAAAGGGGTTGCTCAGTCTATTCCTACTTAAACAATGTCATGCTTTCTTTTACCAGATAGCTGTTTTGTTGAATTTCAGAGGATGGTATGTTATTTTTGGTGGGGACAAAGAGACAGTAAAAAAATTGCATTGGTTAAGCTGGGACAGATTGTGTGATTGAAAATTAGGTGGTGGAATGGGCTTTCACGATTTTAATTCCTTCACTGTGGCAATGCTATCGAAGCAAGGTTGGCATTTAATACATGATGAAGATCTCTTAGTCTCGCGTATATTTAAAGCTAAATATTTTTCCCAAACATCGTTTGTTGATTTGAAGTTGGGACATTGCCCGTCTTCCATATGGCGGAATATTAGAGCCGCAAAAAAATTGCTACAGGAAGCTCTGCAATGGCATATCAGAAACGGTGAGAATGATCGAGTCTAGAAGGACAAATGGCTGATGGGAACCACTAGTGGCATGGTTGATACTTCCCCTTAAATCTCAGACCTATATCTTCGATAAATGAATTATTTAATGCTACATCAAAACAGTGGAAGGAGGAGCTAATTAGGCAGATGTTTACAAGTGAAGATGCCCATGCAATTTTCAACTTACCCTAAGCAGAACGCATGGTGTTGATCATGTCATTTGGAAGTGCAAATGCTCAAGAATCTAGCCGGTCAGGTCAGGTTATAAATTGCTGAGACTATCGAAGAACAATAGTGCCAGCAGAAGTGAACAAAGAAACCAAAGGGTTTGGAATATAATTTGGAAGCTGAAACTGCCACTCAACTGAAAATGTTTCTCTGGAGAGCATGCCATGAGATTTTGCCCGTTAATATGATGTAGTTCTCGAAGAATATTCCATGCAAAAAGGGATGTTGTTTTTGTGGGGAAAATAATGAGACGATCGTCCATATCTTTCAAGATTGCACAACAACTAGGGGATTGTGGGATATGCAAATGTGTATATTAAGGGTGAATGAGATGCAGGGAGCGGCCTTCTTTGATTGGCTTATTAATTTATACAGCAGGACAGAAATTGGTGGATTTAGACTATGGTGCATGGTAGTTTGGACACTTTAGAAATGTCAAAACAACATCAGATTCAACTAGCAGAAATAGGATGTATAGAGGGCTAGCATGATGGTAGAACAAAACCTAAGAGAATGTGATGCTACACTGATATGTAATCAGGGTAGAGGGACTGCAACCTAGCTAAACGGTGGCCACTTGCTGACGGCTTCTTGAAGCTAAATGTGGATGACGCTTGTAGTGGGTTCTTTTTGAACGTACGAAGAAATATTGTAAACCAGTAAAACAAGAAGTAAGAGATGGTAGAGAGGAAGATTAGAGTAGACCTTGAAAGACAAGTATAGTGGCAGGTAGTAATGATGAAGGTTGTAAGTGGTGGAGAATGGTGAAGGTTGTAAGTGGTGGAAAATGGTGAAGGTTATGGTGGTTGTAGGAATTCAAAGAAAAAAGTTGTAGAGAATTCTTTAGAGCTATAAGTTTGCCTAAGAAATGCCAAAAGATCGTAAATGAAACTTTTAAATCCCTATCTATAGCCTTTCCAAGAGAAGTTACTAAAATGGTTACAGGAGAGAGATGAAAGTTACAAAAGTAATGGGTTAAGATAGAAGTTACAAAAGTAGTGGATTGAGGTGATTATGGGAAGTTGCTCCCCTAGGGATGTTTACATTGGTTTTATGACAATATGCTTAAGAATGTACTATCTAATGCAATGAAGAAAAAGGGTAATACTTGTATTCCAGGTAAAGATTAAGAAAAGCACTTCTTAACAGTTTTTATATCTGAGCCTTCCAAGCCATACTCTCCAAGATATCCTAAATGTAGAGAAAACCCAAAAATCCTGCCAATTTTCGGGGTTGACTCCGCGATCTTTGTTACGTAGAACTTGTTGTGTCAGATAATGCTATTACCAAAGAGTGTTGTGCTAAAGTATCTTTGTCAAAATACCTCTGCCAAAATGCCTAGATTAAGGTACTTATGCCAAAGTATTTATGCGAAAGTATCTGTTTCAAGATACTTGTGCTAAAGTACCTAAATCAAAGTACCAATTTCAAGGTACTTATGTCAAGGTACTTGTTCTGAAGTACCTGTTTCAAAGTATTTGTGCCAAGGTATCTGTACCAAAGTAACTGTGCTAAAATACATGTGTCATATGTTATTGACCGAAAATATATATCTACATTTTGCCCCCTACTTGAGAATTTTTTTTACAAAAAGAGATTATCATGCATTAAAAATAATAGTAATAAATAAATAATTTTATGTAAGATAATAATATGACATAATATTTTAGAAACCATAAATGAAGAAACTGATAATTTAAGAACTAAAAAGCCAAAAAAATAAAGAGAGAAAAGTAGTAATAATAATAACAATAATAATAATAATAATAATAATAATAATAATACAAGTGAGCTCAACCATTATTTTGTTTCTTTTTCATTATTGTTAAGGCATTCAGACCAAGAAAAGTGAAAAGCAACATAGCATGTCTGGCTATTAATATAAATAGAGAAAAAAACGAATAATGGCACGTATGAATAAATAGAAATGGGAAAGTTTTTTGTAATTGTAGTCAAAGATTATGCCATAACCACGAGATGTTCCTTCGTATAATAGTTATTACCCACAAGAGATTGTCATGAGAAGTATTATCTGCGAGTTAATATTTCACATGATATTACCTTTTAGGTAATATTTCACAAGTTAATAACTGTTAGATAATAACATTTCTTAGGCCTCATTAGGTCATATTTTACAAGGACAAATACACTTCTTCTCATGCTATTTGGTGAGAAATCAATATATATATATATATATAAGTTATATATACATATCTCCTGTTACAAAACAAAACAATATATATATATATCATTAACAGGTTGAAACAGAAGAATGAAACTGAGCACTTCAATATATGTAAGGGTCCCACCAATTTTTTATTAAGTTTGTATGATGCTTCCAACTTGCCATCTTTAGCGATCCCACTTCGTGGGTCTAAACTTTTTTTTCTTAACAAAAGAGGAAAGGATCCTTAAATGAATGTTAGTTTTTTTTAATAGATAATTAAATTTTTTTAGAAAATAAACATAATTACTATTAGTAACTTAAACATCACATGCCATAACAACAATTTTTTCTTATAAAACAGGGTGAAAAAGTGAAACACGCTGTATGTTGCCTAATTGTTTGCAAGTGCAAATCATTTATTTTTTATTTTTTATTTTCATGGGTAATAATAATAATTTTTAAACAAAATGCAATCAACACAGTGAGACAAATTATGTGTATAACAAATTGCTACATGCGAAATTACATTGGCAAAACCAAATACTTCATACAGAATTGTATAAGTGAAATAGCATTATGCTACCTCTCGGGGTAACACTTGCAAGATAAGAATAATGCTACTTGCAGGAACAATCTTGCAAGGAGCATTATGACTATTTATCATTGTGAAATTACAAAGTAGATTTAATTATCTGACTTTTCGTTGTCATTTTGAAAATTTTTATCCTTCACAATTGTAAGGTAGGAACTTACATAGGCTATATTTACTTTGGACTATCTCTGCTGCAAACTACATGACCATCTTGTAATACCCATCTATGTTGGACTTATCTTTCTCGTGTTTATCTACATTATGCACTGTAGTTATTTTACTCGAAAAAAATATTGTTAGTATCTCTACACTCATTGCTGTATGGAATTTTCTCGTATAATAACCCATATAGTGAACCATTGATAAAGATCAAAGTAAAATGTATGAAAACAAATATACCATCATAGCATGATACTTAGTGTGCATGAAGTTAGGAACACATAGGTCTTGGCTTGCATATGAGGAACATGTTATACTTGACTGAAAGAATTGCTATGAGTGAAAATTGACTCAAACTTTTGGAGAAGCTTTTATATATAAGAGTAATAGGGGTAACTCATAAGATGAAAATGGTTAACCTTTTTATTATTAGAATTGGTATGTGAGAGAATGACAGAAGTGGCATATGAAACCATAACATTTGACTTCTCTTATAGGAAAACTCATCTATAAGAAAGTGACAAAAGTGATGCATAAGACCACAATGGTCAAATTCTTTATTACAAAGACTTATGAATGAGAGAGTGATGGAAGTGGCGCTGGAAACCATAATGATTGACTTCTCCATTGCTAGCACTTGTATAGGGGAGAGTGACAAAAATGGCACATGGGACCAGAATAGACAAGTCCTCCATTAAAAGTACTTTTGTTGGGAAAGTATGGAAGCGGTGCACAGGAACATAACGGTTGACTTCTTTATTGAAAGACTTATTTATGGGAGAGTGATGGAAGTGACATATGGGACCACAATGGTCGATGTCTTTATTAAGAATACTTGTGTTGGGGAGAGTAACAGAAGTGCTGCACAAGACCACAATGGTTGACTTCTTCATTGAAAAAACTTATCTATAGAAGAGTGGCGAAAGTGGCGCATGGGACCACTATGGTCGATTTCCCTATTAAGAATACTTATGTTAGGGAGAGTTATAGAAGTAGTGCAAAGGACCATAATGGTCAACTTCTCTAATAGAAAAACTTATACATATGAGAGTAACAAAAGTGGCATATGGAACAATAACGGTCAAGTTCTTCGTTAAAAGTATTTGTATCGAGAAAAGTAAGGGTCGATTTCCCTATTAAGAATACTTATGTTAGGTAAAGTGACAGAAGTAGTGCATGGGACCACAATGGTCAACTTCTCTATTAGAAAAACTTGTATATTTAAGAGTGACAAAAGTGGCATATAGAGCAATAACGTCAACTTCTTCATTAAAAGTATTTGTATCTAGAAAGTAATAGAAATGGCATACGGGTCCATAATAGTTGACCTTTCCATCAGAAAAATTCATATATAGGAAAGTAATGGAAATGGCGCATGAGACCAAAATAGTTGACTTGTCCCCATGTGAGAATTTATAAATAAGAAAATGGATGGAAGTGGCACATGAGGCCATAACGGTTTACCACTCTATTATAGTATTAGTTGATGCTATTGAGGAGGGAAGCTTTTTCTATATAGTGTTTATGGAGAATAATTAATTCAATCAGTCATGTATCATATATGTGCAAAGTGAAGTAGTAATTCAAATTTGCAAAGATATATTTAAATATCAACAGAGAACTATTTTTAAATAAATACGAACAATACTAACAACAATTACTTCACTAAATTTGCATATATACCTTTTGATTAGCATTTAGTTTTTTTTTATCTTTACATGGTAGATTTTCCTTAGAGCATTGAATTCTTTTGTAGGATGTCTTACGGTTCTATGGAAATGACAATACATGGGACTTGCTTTTTCTCTATTGTTAGGTTGACACATAACATTAGGTAGATGTACACAACCTTTATTCACCCATTTACTTAATAGATCAAGAACCTTTTCTATAGAGCATGGAAATGGTGCTGGAGAGACCTTTTCATCATAGCCAATTTGAATTTCTTATGTAATTTCTCTTTGTTTGTGACCGAAAAGCCACTCTTTCTTTTGTGAAAATGATAGATTTGTCTATTATTCCTTATAATAGTATTGTCGGTTCTCCTTGCAGCTTCCACCAAACTAGAAAAAAAAGGTAGTGACAAATTTTATAAATGAAGTTGAAATTAATCAAACATTCCCTGGATGGACACTTTAACCAAATCCTTTTTATCATGTAATTCTTGTATATCTAATATCTTTTCTCTAAAACATTCGATGTAATCCATAACATCTTCCTTTGGCCTTTGGTATTCTTTACCCAAGTCAATAAGATTAACTTTTTCTTGAGTAGAGAAAAATTTCTCATCACATATTCTACACATCTGACTCTAAGACTCCACAGAACTAAGAATAAGGTGCATATCTAGTGTAAGTTTTTTCAGTGAGAGACATAGAAAACTTCTTTAACTTCAAATGATCATCCAACTCTTTTAACTTCAGATCATCATCCAAACCTCCTATTCTAAGAGTTTCCATAAACTTCATCATATGTTCGTAAGCATCACTTATCTTGCCATTAAATTGTTTGAACTTAGGACTAGTGCAGTCCTTGGGATATGGTTTAGTAGTTATGCGAGCAAAATATGGCAACTTAAGATCAAACTTAGAAAACTCAAACTTTATTCTTCTCTTTGAATAACCATTGAAGCTCTTCTCTAGTAAGCAAGTCATGCTAATTGGTTGGAGGAACAATAGTGGAAATATCAACATGTAAGGTGTCAACCATCGTAAGGTTTCTATGAAGGCTAGTTACGGTATTAATGGCATGGTGTTTGTCACATCAAGGTTTCTGGTATATGTAGGGTTTTCTACATTTCCATTCGTTATAGAAGTAAATCTAATAGAGGTGTTCTTATTTTCATTATTTATAGATTGAGCATGGGATATAATGGCATGAGAAAAAGACGTGAACTAAGAGAAGGTCTTCATTATTTTCTTGTTGTTTTCCTATAACATTTTCATTCTTTCCTTGTTAGCCTTTATCATTTTCATCAGGCCATAGATGTAAGATGAAATTGGTCCACTTTGATTTCCAGTAGAGTTTTCCATGTTTTTTAATTAAATAAAATAGAAAAAGTTTCACTTACTGCAATGGCTCCTCCCTAGCAGCGTTGCCAAAAATATAGCGGATTTTTTTTGAATGGAAGAGGAAACATTGCAAACTAGTAAAACAAGATGTAATAAAGAGATGGTAGAGAGGAAGATTTTAGTAGACCCTAGAAGACAAGTATGGTGGCACATAGTAATGATAAAGGTTATAAATGGCTAAGAATGGTGAAGATTACGATGGTTGTAGGATTTCAGAGGAAAAAAGTTGCAAGGAATTCTTTAAAGCTATAAGCTTGCCCAAGAAATGCCAAAAGATCCCTAAATGCAACTTTGGAATCCCTATTTATAGCCTCTCCAAGAGAAGTTAATAAAAAGGTTACTAGGGAGAGATAGAAATTATAATAGTAGTGGGTTAGGATGAAAGTTACAAAAGTACTACTTTGAGATGATTATGGGAAGTTACTCTCTTAGGGATGTTTCGATAGCATAAGGTAGGCATTGGTTATATGACAACACGCTTAAGAATGTACTGCCTATGCAATGAAAAGGAAAGGTGACACTTGTATTTCAGGAAAAGGTTAAGAAAATCACTTCTTAATAGTTTCCATATCTGAGCCTTCTAAGCGATACGATCCAAGACATCCTAAATATGGACAAAACCCAAGAATCCCACCAGCCTTTCAGGCTTGACTCCATGATCTTTATTACATAAAACTTCTTATGCCAGGTATTCTACTGCTAAAAAATGCTGTGCCAAAGTACCTATGCCAAAGTACATATGCCAAGGTACCTGTGTGAAAGTACATAAACCAAGGTACCTCTAGTAAAGTACCTATTCAAAGGCACATATGCCACAGTACCTATTTAAAGGTATATATGCCAAAATATATATTCCAAAGTACCTATGCTAAGATAACTATGCCAAAGTACTAGTGCCAAGATACTTATGCCAAAATACTTGCTCCAAAGTACCTATGCCAAAGTACCTGTGCTAAGGTACTAGAACTAAAGTATCTGTTTCAAGGTACTTATTTCATAGTACCTATGCCAAGGTATCTGTGTCATATGTTATTGACCTAAAATAGACATTTACAATGCTCAAATTACTGATAAAACTAAGGCAAGGATAGGAGATATTGTGTGGGATTCAATTCGAGAATTGTGGCCCTCCCTACTTATGCCAGGCCTATACATTTTGTTTTTGTGCAAGAAACTTTAGTAGTAAGGGAAGGCATCTATTTTGCTCAATAGGTGGGCATATTTGATGTCATGCCCCAAATCCGGTGATTAAGAGGTAATAAAGCTATGTACTTATGAGATGAATCTCATAAGCATGCAAGGTTATATATATAATGCCAATTAAAACTTAAAACTCTAAACTTGTAACTTACAAACTCAAGTCTCCCAAAATTTTAACAATACACTTTGATCAAAAATACCAATATTTTTTTCTAACTAACAAATCAACTAATTTCGATATCTAATTACTTACATTCTAAAGTGTTTTAAAACTAAAAACAGATGCTAAACTCGCAAATGAAATCTTTCATTAAAACTAAGCTCTAGAGATGCATGTTCTAATATCTGAAAAATACAAGAAATAAAAAGAGTGAGTACGAATACTTAGCAAGTAACCAACATTGTTTTAGTTGGATCAAACATGCTGTAAAACATTTAGGCCAAAAATTTAAATAGTAATAATTTGAGAATAAAATTTGATAATCCAATATTCGATAATAATTTTTTTGAAATTATATTATTTTTAAAATCAAATTTATCTAATAAAAAAACTTAGCAAAATTTCATAAATTATGCATTTTTTATTAGTGTCCTAACCCTTGTGGTATAGGTTAGAACAAAACCCATTATTCTCAACTGGTAGTATGGCTCAAAATAAAAACTACTATTCTTAACTGGTGACACGGTTTGAAGCAAAAATCACTATTCTTAACCGATGGCATGGTTTGAACAAAAACTACTATTCTTAACCGGTGGCATGATTAAAACCGGTTTCTAATTGCAAAGTATATGTTGACGTTTAACCCCCGTTAACCAGGTTAGAGTATAGTCATATTGAGAGACAGTTCAAAAGAAAACATATTTTCGGATTAACTAACTATTTAAAAAGCAAAAGTCATGTATTTCATAATTCACAACTCGTATATAGCAAATGTCTCAGATCTTCTTTCAAAACATCTTACGTAGCATTTTTATTCAAAAAATATAGCTAATAAATAGGTTGGTACATAAGCTTAAATAAAATCATACTCAAAATTATAATAAAGCAAAAAATTACTTTTCAAATCAAAGCAATCTAATATATATATGTAGTTGAATGCTTAATCCAATTTAATACATCAAGGGACAAAACAATTAGTTATTATGTATAAAATTAAACATGTTGAAGCTAATTTTAAGGTATTAAAACACTGAAGGACTATCAATCACTTACTTGAACTTGCTAGACTGAAACCAAGAAATAATGAACTTGAGGCTCTTAACTCCTATTAATTTAAGGACTACAAATTAGAAACTAAATCTATGGATTTATTTTAACAAATCTAGATATTTCGCAGATCATTCTTAGATACTTGGAAAGGTGTGTGGTAACTCTTTCCTTAATCAAAACCAGTTTCAAAATCAGATTATTTTTATAAATTAGAAAATTTAAAAATATTTAAAATTAGAATGTTATATTACCCACAAAATCAGTAAAAAATATAAAGAATAATAAAATTAGTAAAATTTAGTTTCTGTGGATTTTCTTCATAATCTAATTTTCAAAAATATGGAGACTCAAAGATAAGTTACTAAAATATATTTATTAATGTTAAAATTTAATAAAATGCAAATATTGAAAATTTACTATTTGTAGTAAAATAAATTATTTATTAAAAAATAACTTTTAAAATAATTAAAAATAAAATTTTGTAAAATGCTAAAATTTTAGATTTTTCCATGATCATTTTGCTCACTTTTGGCACTTTTATTTAATATGCTAGGTCAAATCTAGAGAAGTATTTGGTACCAAAATGAAGCTTACATATCATGCTTTGAAACCCAAATTTATTTTAGAAACAAAACCGATCAAAATTCTATTTTAGAAGGCTAAAACTCATAAAATCATCATTAGTTATTAAAAATTCTAGGTTTCAGAAACCATTTAGCTTATTTGAAGTTGCTAAAACTCCAAATCCATTCAAATATTAGTGATGTTTCAAAACATGATTTCATAGTAAAAATGAAATAGTATAATATAAAATTTTATTTCAACAAAAACTGATTCACTTAGCTTAAATTGAGAACATCAAAAGTTTAGAAATCATCACAAACTACCCAAAATTTTTTGGTTTTCTAGGTTTTTAGATTCATTTAGCCAAAAATGGGATTTTGATTCTCATAATACAATACTCATCCGATCAAAGTAGATTTACTAATGAATAGTTCACATATCATACTATAAGACCTATCTAAGTTTTGACAAAAATGGTCATTGGAAAATGGATTTCCGACAGCCCAAAGTTGGCTTGTTCAAACTGTCAAAACTTATTTTTCAAAATACAAAAATTTGATTTCTCCCAGAAATACAAATCCGATTAAGTTGCCGCAAGAATCGTTAGAAAGGTCTCGATGAGATCTTTCTACTAGCACCCAACAAGTTATCGGAAAGTCACTAGAATGATATAGAATAATTTAATATTTAATGGATAACGAAATTAAAACTTGTGTATTGTTTCAACTAAAGAAATTAAGCTAAATCTTACCTTAAACCTTCAATTTTCGAGCTAATTTCAAGATCCTAAGCCTTCTTTACTCCTCTAGGTATTTCTTTTTTTTTCTTTTATCTTTTCCCTAACTTTGTTTTTGACTGACAAAACTAAATTATCGATAAGTTTTCTTTTTCCCTTTTTTCCCTTTTTTTTAAGCCTTTAATAATTTAATAAAAATTTATAGTGAGATTGATTGATAAGATCTAAGAAATTGGAATCTATAGTGGGCTTGATTGATAGGATATGAGAATTTGGACATTATTGCTACTGTTATTATTTTGGGCTTGTGTATTACATTTGATCCGGTAATTGGGACTGATGCACTTAAATGTGTTTTTTGAGCTCGAAGGGTGGTCAACCTTCTCAGTGGCGAGGCATATCGCGGAGGAAATTTACCTAGTCACTGGACAGTAGAAATCTTTTAGCTGGTCTTCCGTTAAAAGGGAAGGAAACTGTGCTGCTCATTGTTTAGCCAAAAATGTGCCGAGAGTCATGAAAGTGTATGGTTGGAAGATAGTCAAATGTTCTTGTTATCTATTCTTGAGAAATTAATAAAATACATTTTCAATAAAAAAAAAGTGTCATTCAACAAATATCAATAATTTTTCAGCAAAACTCAAGTTAAAATATCCAAATTGCACCTATTTATTCTAAGACAGGGAGCTGCAAACTATATAGAAAATATAGATATAGATTAGAAATGGCTCAATTCATAAGGTTTAATATAATTATAATTCGTAGCGAATCATTAATAGCAACTAATGTAGTACAAATAAAAATACATGACAATTAATCTAAAATCATTAACAAATGTTGTTTAGGGAGACAATTTTTAATACTAGAATAGAGAATTTTTTATAAAAATATTATTTATAAAAAAAATTAAACAATAACATATTTAACATTTTAGAATTACAAATAATTTATTCTTATCCTTTTTTTTATAAGCTTCATTTAAATATATATATAAATATATTTCTCTGACAAATTTTATTTATGAATGAAGATGAAAAATAAAATTTATGAAAAATAAAAATAAAAACAATATTTAATAATATTATGATTATTATTCTTTAATTTTTCATATTTTAATATTAAAACCTAGAAAAAATAATTGCTATGTGACAGCATTTAATTGACACATGTCAGCTGGCAACTTCATTACATGATAGTATCCATCCTACCTCTCTTTTTTGATGTTGTGCACTTAAAACAAAGGATTATATTGCAAATAAAGCTTCCAAAATTTTATCGTTTAGAATCCTTTGTTTTAGGTTCCTTAAATGGATTAGTGAAATCAGATTTATATCTTGGGTTTTTTTTTTTAATTTAACCTCAAAATAATAAATTACTACATTTTGTAATAGCCTTAAACGCTAAAACATAGAACATGATGATTCAGTTGTGAAAGGGATTATCACTTGAATAATTCTGATTTCAGTAGAAAAAGGCGAGAACCAATGTCCTTTATTAGTTTCTGAGAGTACCAACAAAAATTGCATGGCTGTTAATGCCAATAGAGAACTTCCTCAAACTATCTTTGTACTCAGATAATTTCCTCTAATTATCTTTTTCCTCATTTTTTTAATGATCTTTCCCAAGGTTAAAAATATTGAACCAAGAGTTAAACAGATCAAATCTTTAATTTTTGATTCAATCAGCTCAATGAATTAGATTAACCAAGTTATGCTTTAATTTTACATTTAAACACTAAGTTTAATATTAAAAAATATTAAATATAGTTAATAATTAAATATCCAATTTATATAATGATGTTTTTTTAATTACAATTAGAAGGTTAGAAATTCAAATATCATCAATTGAATATAAAATTTTGATAAAAATATAGAAAATCAAATTTTTTTTTATTGGTTCAATCTATTATTTACTGATTCTTAACTAGTTGAATCAATTTTAAACTAATTCAATTGATAGGCAGTTATTCTATCGGACAGATCATCTGTTTCCAATTCGACCAGCCAATCTAATCCAATATTTAATCATTGATCTTTTCTCATTACATACATGGTTTGAGTTATCGCTGAACCATCCAGATTCCAGACTTTACAGCATCTACAATGATCTTCACGCAATTCAGGAACCCTAGTAGAAAAAAATCTCAAATCTATTCTACGACATCCACAATGTTCTTCACGCAATTCAACAAGAACCCTAGTAGAAATCGATCTCAAGTCCATCCTAAAAAATCCATACTGATCTTCACGCAATTGAAGAACGCTAGTCAAAATCAATCTCAAGTCTATCCGCATTGGATTCCCGTTTCCTTCCAAAACAGATAAAGTTAGCAACGTCATGGATCATCAGCTTCTACGCAAAGCAGTACCAGGGCCATGCTGCACCGTTCCACTTGACAGCTGTCCTACAGGTACTTGGCCTGTAGCCTGTTCTTCGGGCATATTCATTGCTTTTGTTATGGCATTCAAGGTGATGAGTCCCAGAGAGATCAAATACATCCACTGATATGCACAAATTCAATCATCAGACTAAAGAATATTTATAGTGAAGGCCAACAAAACAATTAGTTTATACCGGTTTGGCCACTCACATATTTAGCCCAAAATGATCTTCCAGGTGGTTGCATCACTTCACCTTCTCCATTTTCACCGCCAAGAATTTCTTCAGTAAAGACGGGAGCTCCATAAGATAGAACGAAACAGTCAATGCCACCTAAAAATGCCACAATCATCGTCAAGCAGAAATGAAGTAAAAGATGTTCAAAATTTTCAAAATAGCTACTTGAATCAAATAAGTTCGGGCAAAATTAAAAAAAAAAATCAAATAAATTAAGCACTTATATCATGTATTCCAAAGTGTAGAGAAAAGGTAACCTTGTAAATTTTTCTCTCTCCCTCAAATTAGTCATCAAGTAACAACAAGACTTTTAATACCGTCAAACAACAGAATCAACGTTAAAGAAACATAGTCTAATAATCGCACTTTAGACTTTAGATTGAACTGCTAACATTGCGGAAAACCCACAAGATGGAGAGAGAGAAACAAAATATCCTGTTTTCCCAGATCAGATATAGCTGATGTTGAAAGAAAAAGCTAGGATGTGAAAAGTGAAAATTAACAATTTCTATAGCAGCATACCTTGGAACCTGCTCACTGTTCTTCAGCACTGTGAACTGGTGGCCCACTTTGCAGGCTGAAATAGGAATATTTTAAAATGCAAAAAAAAGGATCATTTATGCAGTTGAATTTTTTTTTAGGGAAAAAAAATCTCCTTTCGTTTATGAGGTTCTATCATATCAATATATTCATGATTGAAACTTATATTTGATAGAACAAGTCGATGCAAGTCTACATATCTCAAGCAACCATACATGCAGAATGCTAAAATTCACTAAGAAGCTGAGTCACAGTTCACATCATATATGAATAATTTTATGAAGATAACCACAAATAAATGTACAAATGACAAAAATTGAATGTACACATCATTATATGTCAATGTAATTATAACCACAAATAATGTATAGATGACGACAATTGAATGTAAAGATGATCAGAATTAAATGTACAACTGACCCTATGACCTTATTAGATGAAAATCACCTGCAATGTAGATATGATCAGAACTTAGTATATATATAATCATAACTGAATCTATATATAACCATAATTGAATGTATAAATGATCATAAATAAATGTACATATGGTCATATAACCCCAAACGGTATCAAAAAACTAAATACTAAATGTGCACATTACCAAGATTAATGGTACGATAATGTAATATACATATAATCATAATTAAATGTATATAACCATATAACCTCAAAACCATATCAAATAACTATATAATAACTGTGCACATTACCAACACTGATGAGATAAGAATCACGTGTTATATACATATGATTATAACTGAATATATATGACAATTACTGAATATACATATTACCATAATTGAATGTACAAATGGGCATTTCTAAATCTACATATAACCATATAACTCTTAAATCATACCAAATTAGTAAATACTAAATGTTAACATTACGAACACTGATGATATGAGAATTAGGTGTTATGTACATATGACCATAACTTAATGCATATATAACTAATATGCATGAGCAAAACACTATAAGTGAAATGTAACCCCCTAACCCATAACGTTTTCGGGGAAATGAGGTAAAACGGTAACGGCAAAGGTAAATACTATTGCTAGAAAAATATAACAATTGTTATATGGCATTCACTCGAAATATACATATGGGTTTATGTTCATGTACTAATCAATGCAACTGATTGTACATATGGCTATATCTAAATGTACAAAAGAATACAACTAAATGTACAAAGCCAAAGGTGAATGAAAAAATGATGGCGATGCAATGTATGACTATGACCTTTATTTGAATATAACATTTAACCCAACTTGTAGCAAAAACCAATAAATGTGCATAGTTGAAGTCCAAAACTCAACATATGATGAATTATACTATATGTATGACACTAAACCTTAAATGTAGATATGCTTATCTCCATTGTATATATGAGATACTCTTGTTGAAATAAAGATACCTCAATTGGATAAGCCTATACATTTATTATAATATAACCATAAGAGACCTTAATCTAAAATGACTAAAAGTTATCGTAAACCAATATTGACCATAGAACGATAACTAAATCCACATATACATATAACTAAAACTACAAATCAACAAAATTAAGTGTACATATGACTATAGCTAAATTTAAGTGTGACAATAACTAAATATATGTATCACTATAACTAAATGTACATGTGGCTACCAATGTCAGGCAGAATTAGTAAACTTAAATTTATATATGACAATCCTCAGTTTGCTAGTAAAGAAGGATGTGTACAAAATTATGTCATATCATATGTCCAAAAAAAGTCTTACTGCATGTACATATGAGTTTTAAGAGGGCTATGTAAATACAATAATTTCTAGCTAATTTACTTCTCTGCTGGTATAAACAGATTAATGTTAAGGACAAAAACAAGTGCAAGTGGATAATTAACAAAACTCAATTTGTACAAAATTCTTGTACATCATTTTAAATAATGAAATCTATTTTTTTCTAAACCATAAATCCTTCCAAACCCTATACCAATTTTTGGTTGATGATAATCCTATTTACACATTATATGCCCTAAAGCCTAGTCAATATGCTCAATACTTTGTCCTTTTCTGTATTCCTTAGGTAAAAAATTAACTATACGGCAAGTTCAATTGGTATTTGCTCAAATCAGCCTATACAAAAGCCAACATGTTTATAATCAGAGAAATGGAACTTCTAACTATCAATAAAGTATGAATTTTATGATTCAAATGGTGGAGTGATTCGGCTAGTCTAAGCTTGCAAATGCTTAATTATAAATACCTCACAATTAGCAGAACTATAATACAATACTTAAACAAGTTAACTCTGAACCCACTATGAATGCTAGCTAAGAAAAGCCCAAATGAATATTATAATAAGGGATTCAAGATGTACTCAACATCTTATTGCCACTCCAATTGTGCACATCTCTCCTTGTTTTACTGAATTGCATCTGCAGGCGGATAGTGCCATGCATGAAACAAGTGAATAAAATCTTCTGCTACAAGTGAAAACATATATCATATCATAATTACCTTAAACTTTATCGTAAATTGATCACCTCATAAGAGGA
>JBBYHO010510227.1:0-20453 GCA_038382025.1 Adansonia gregorii | reverse complement strand
TATTTTTATTAAATATATTATATATGAAGGTTTTATATTATATATACAATATATATTATTATATACATAATATATTACACATTATATATAAATTATATATATTAAAAAATTAAAATAATATATTATATATATGATATATAATATAAATTATGCATATTATATAAAAATATATTCTATAATACATATATAATATATAATATTACAAACATTATATAATAATGTATTATATATAATAAAAATAAAAAATATTTTACATTAAATAATGAATTACTATTTAAAAACTGATATATATTAAAAATATTTTATATTAAATCTTGGATTATTATATAAAAATAAAAAATATTTATATTAAATTTCAAATTATTTTTGAAATAATTAAAAATAATATATATTTTATATAAACTGTATAATATATCTTATATTAATATATTAATATATATATCAGATAATAAAAATAAAATTATTTTTATTTAATTTTAAATTATTATTTAAAAATAATAAAAATAAAAAATATTTTATATTTAGATCTGAACGTCGCCTTACCACATACAAACAAGTAAAAGGTAATAATAATTATTAATAAAATTAAAGAATGAAAAAATAATTATAAAAAATAGTAATTATTAAAAATATTAATAAGAAAATTATAATTAACATTTTGCTTTTATTTTCCATCTTATCTTTTGGCTGTCTTTCTCTCTGGCAGTAATTTAGTAGAGGTTATAAATTGTATATATTAAATTATAATATGCATTGTTTATTATTTATTTTTTATTTACAATATTAAGGATTAAAAATTTTTTATCGAAGCAAAGATCTCTAAAGATAGTAAGTTATGATTATAATATTATATAAAAATAATCAATTGTATTTTTTTATTTTTTGCTTACAAGTTTATTTTTTTGTTTCTATTAGAATGTCATTCTCTCACATTTTATAAGAATAATTAGCTTTAGCATATATAAAACATGCTTAAAGTGAAATAGATCATAAATGAACACGATTACTTTATATATATGCTTTACATTTAGTTGTACTATGTTGTATATCTAGTTATAGTGAGTCGTATATTTAATTATAAGAAGTCATATATTTAATAATTATATTTTAATATAAAATATTTTTAATATTATATTATATTATATAATATATTATTATGTTCTTTTTATAATATTATATATTATTTTATACATGTATTAAATAATATATATTTTTTAATGTTTTTTAAAAAATTTGGAATTAATATTAAATATTTTTTAATTTTTAGTATTTTTAACTAGTTTTTTATATTTTATTGTATATATACTATTATATTATACAAAATATTATTATACTATATTTAAAATATTATATTATATTATATATGTAATTTATTTTTAATTATTTAAAAATAATTTAATTTAATATTACATACTTTCAAAATTTTTATTATTTTTTATATTAATTTAGTATTTAATATAATTTAAAATTATTTTATAGTTCAAAATTTAATATAATATTTTTAATATATATAATTAATAAATATATATAATTACATATATTATATATAATTTGTGGGGTTGATTCCTAACATATATAATATTATAATGTATAATATATACCACATAATATATTATGTATAGCATATGTAATATATTAGTATATATGTTAATTTAAGATTTAATATAAAATTTATTTTTATATTATTTATAAATGATAATTCAAGATTTAATATAAAATTTAAGGTTAAATTGTAATTACAATATTTAAAATATTTTTATTTTTTATTATTACAATCTATTTTTATTTTTTATTATTTATAAATGATAATTATTATTTTTTAAATATTTTTTTAGATTTCTTCTTGTGTAAAAATTTTCACTTCAGGTACTTTTTTGATATTCTCCCTACTCAGGTAACAAGTAAACTCTATTTTTTTTTTTTAAATGACGGCTGAGATAAAACTTTTGAAATCCAAAGGCTAAAATTTTTTGAAGCTGATGAGAACCTTTCCTTACAAATCTGATGCTAGAATTTTTCGAGAAAACTTTGAAGTATATGGTAACCTAACAAAAATATAAATAATTAACTCGATCCTCGACTCATCAATGTCTCTCCTTGCCAAACAAAAATTATAATTTATGCAAAACAATATATACGTGAGGAAAAAAAGGGGAAAAAAAAGGAAAAAAAAGAAAGGGAAGAAATTTTGAGAGAGAGAGGGGGAAGGGGGATTGAATATCAGGCAGCTCAAGCTCTTCAATCCCCATACCTCTCTTCTCCTCCATCAAAGTTTTCATTCTCTTCTATAATCTTTGTTTTAATCACTCAAAACTTCCCACCCAATTCCTTCATTTTTTATTAGGGTTTTGGAATTCCTTAAAAGCTGATCATCCCTCATTTCATTTCCTTCATTTTCATTTTTTTTGATAAAGATTGTACTTTCACAAAATTAAATAATTTTTTTAATAAAATATACATACAGAAAAAGAATAATTTCAATTTTTCTGGTTTTTTCCCCAGAAGAATACAGAAGGAAGATCCAATCAAACCCAATAAAAGAAATTCTTTCTTTCACTGTTTTACTGGAATCGAAAACAGAAAAAAAAAAGAGAAAAATTGTTCTTTTGGTTCCCAAGATTTTATTTTTATTATTTTGTAAAGGGAAATTGGTGAATTTTGGAGATAGAAATTATGGCAATGGAGAAGGATTTTGACTCAAAGCTTATGATTCAGGAAACCAGTAGTAACCATGACAATAATTCTAATGATTCTTCTTCTAATGGTGATACTTCCAACAATGTTCAGAGATCTAAATGCTTTGCATTTAGAGCTCCTCAGGAGAATTTCTGTATCCAGGATTTTGAATTGGGCAAGATTTATGGTGTTGGTTCATATTCAAAGGTTCGTTTTATATATAATATATATTGGATTTTTAGCATCTGGGATTTCTCAGTTTGCTTTGTTTTTAATGTTTGATTATATTATATATGCATGCTCTAGATTTATTAATTTGATAGGCTGTGATAATTTGTGATGAATTGGTGTATCTGTGGGAAACCTTTTAGCTATCGTTGTCAATTATGTTGATTTCAATGGTGCTATAGTATATTTAAATGAAATGAAATAAATTTGCATAGTTCCCTTGAAATTTGATGCAAAGGAAAGAATATGAAATTTTATTGAATAACAATATTTGATTTATGTCTCCATTTCCTAGAAGATGAATATTATTTCTATTTGAAGATGTGTGATATTTGGGCTGTGCTTGTTAACAGGATGAATGAAAAATCTTTTAGGGTCTAATTGGAGGATCATGACCTTCGCATTGTAGACTTATTTTCTGTTGGTCCTTCTTACAGTCATACCAAGCAAAGCATTAATGGTTCAACTTGCACATAAGTGCAGTGGGGGAATTTGAACCTATGCCTTCGCTACTGCTTTTCCTTTTTAAATAATGTTAATCTCGTTTTCCCTTTTAACAATTTTGTTTTTCCACCATCCCAGAGTCTAAGTTACGTATTAACAAACATATTTTTTATTGTTACTTCCGTTAGAAACTTCTGTTCTGAGTTTTGAGAATTTGAGACTAAATTATATTACGTGTTTCTTTTATTTGAGTACTCTAGTTCTGTCCTAGACATATTCTGGTTGGTTAAAGGCATGAATGAAGAAGTTTCTCATCTATCTGGTGATGGCTTAGCTTAAGAGTGAGAAGGGATGATTCAAACTTAACAGTTCTTTTTTTTTTTAAATTTATGTTCGTCCTACTCCTTTACAAGCATTACATGAAATTATGTTCCTAAGCAAAAAGAATCTGTAATGTGGTGATGGTTGCTTGGTAGGTTAGTTTGTTAAGAATTTATCTGTTTGTTGACAATTCAGATAAATAAAATCCTTCTTTTAGGTAACAGTTTTAGAGGAATGCTTAATATAAAGACATGGGGGCTTATTTATTATTATCATTATCTTTTGGTTTTAGAAATCATTTTGAAATTTTATGGAAAATATTTATTGAATTATTTACTTAGTATGTGTTCACTTTCCATGTTTGCTCGACATTTTTGTCATGAGCTTCTTATTCACAATGGTATTGTCCTGAATACCATATTAATATTGTCGCCAGGTTGTGAGGGCAAAGAAGAAGGATACAGGAATGGTGTATGCTTTGAAGATCATGGACAAAAAGTTCATTACCAAGGAAAATAAAGCAGCTTATGTGAAGTTGGAACGTATTGTGCTTGACCAACTAGACCATCCTGGTGTTGTGAGGCTCTATTTTACGTTTCAAGATACTTTTTCACTTTGTAGGTATTCTTGGTTTTATCTTTAATTACTATTATGTGCATAGTTGTTTAGTTAGCTTTTACAACAATTTTTCTTATTTGATGCTCTTCCATTATTTATATCTTGCCACTTCATTCAATTTGATTTTCTGTTTGACATTGTTTTCTTTGATCAAATTGTGAAGACATGGCACTTGAATCCTGTGAAGGTGGAGAACTTTTTGACCAAATAACCAGGGTAAGTTATCTCGGCATGTGATGCTATCTAGTTCTGCAAAACTCAAATATAAAAAGGGTTTTGTCTTTGCAACTTTTTCTTGCAGCATATGGTTGAGTTGTTTGAGATTAAATTTGTTGCTCCATGAATTGTTATGAATCTGATGAATGTTATTTTTCATCGTATATTTGTTTCCTATTTTCCAGTCAATTCATAACAAATCTAGTATAGTGACGTATACCTCTTTATCTTTGGTAATAAATTTCTGCTCAAATATCTCTTTTGAACCTCGTGGAAATTCATTGCATAATGTTGCCAACCCTTCTACCCCTGTTTTACAATATTGAGTTTAAGAATTTCTTGAGCTCAAGCTTTATTGTTGTGATTTAGCACTTGGTCCTATCTCTGCTGGTTTATTTGTGGTTCAGTATCAACCATCGGCTTACCTTTTCTGCAGAAAGGTCATTTATCAGAGGATGAAGCTCGCTTCTATGCTGCTGAAGTTGTAGATGTTCTTGAATACATACACAACATGGGATTGATACATAGAGATATTAAGGTATTTTCCAAGCAAGTTCTGTTTACAGTGTAGCATCGTTGTTATTAGGTCATGCATGTTATGTTGCATCAACATTTGAAAAAGGCTAAATGGTTATTACGTGGCAGCCAGAGAACTTGCTTCTTACCACAGATGGGCATATTAAGGTTGCTGATTTCGGCAGTGTTAAGCCCATGCAGGATAGCCAAATTACAGTCCTTCCTAATGCATCCTCAGGTAAAATGGTGATTTTATCACCACCCCCTCGCACCAACAAAACAAACGACAAAAATTTTAAGGCTAAGATTTTCTTTGGTATCCTTTCCAGATGATAAGGCATGCACATTTGTGGGGACTGCCGCATATGTTCCTCCTGAAGTTCTAAACTCTTCTCCAGCAACTTTTGGGTAGAGACCTTCGATCTGCTAATGAGTTTTCTTAACATCTAGATAAAAATTGTCAAACATGAAACGGAATCTTAAGCTTGAGACAACTAATTTATTGAAAATTTTTCTTTAATGCTTCTCCCTAACCCCCTTTTTCCAACTTTTTTTAAAAATTTTTTTCTGACTACTTGGTTTACCAGATAATACTAGTGTAAAAACTTGTGATTTAGCTTAGTTGTTTTCCTGGATCTGGTTCATCTATTGTTCATAGGGTAACAGTTTGTTTTCTTGTTTATATTCAAACAGAAATGACCTCTGGGCACTTGGCTGCACCTTATACCAAATGCTTTCAGGGACTTGTCCTTTTGCAGATGCGAGTGAATGGCTTATATTTCAAAGAATTATAGCCAGAGATATAAGATTGCCAAATTATTTTTCTGAAGAATCCCGAGACCTTATCGATCGGCTATTAGTAAGCTGCAATTTACTGCTTGTTGGATTTGGTTTTTGCTATTCGCCATAAACTTGTATGCTTAAGACTTTTGAAGTTGTTCTTATCTATTTCTGTTATTAGATGCCCATCGTATTTTTCTGTACGTTTAAGATGAAAAAAAAATTAGAAAATTAAGCAGCTCAGTAAGTAATGTACAGTTGGTCAATCTGACTTGTCTGTTTTGAGCCTAGTTTTCAGGTCTCAGAAATTGCATAGGTTTCGATATACATGGGATTGTCTGCACCAGTTTGGGATTGTGCTTTTGAGTTTTGACCCTTAGTATGCTTAGAAGAATTGAAGTTTCAGTGAAATGATTGTTATTTGTAGTGTTATGTTTTAAGGGAAAGCAAAGTATGATGACCTCGACTCTAGCAATCAATTTAACTTTTGAGACACAATGGATTTAAGTAATTCCACTGCCTTCTAACATTGTGGTACTGTTATAGTTTGGCATTCTGTTAACAGGGGAGGACAAAGTCTCATGGCAACAATGTTATACTAGTGAGTGAGTAGAAAAGAAAAAGAAAAGGAAAAAAAAAAAAGAAAAGGAAACCACCATAGTATAGGACACTGGTTAGGGAGAAAAATATCTCTTGGCATCAGTTTGCTATTAGTTGCTGCCTATCTTTAGTTTATATTTTCTCTGCAGTCTCAGAGCAAATGTAATTTGCTATCTGACGTTGCTGTTTGGGATCTCTGAATTTATTAAGTGATTAAATAATCTTCTCCTTTGACTGCACTACTTGGCAAAATGTTCAATAAAAAAAATTCAAAACACTAGTGTCTAGTCTGGAGAAATGAAATGTTTGATACATCTTTGTGCTTATTATATGAAAATATGTGGCTAATTGATTTGCTGTGGAGCTAATCTTCTGGTGCCTCCCATCTCTCTGCAACTAATGTGGACTTTTCTTAGTTCTTATCTAGACTTTTGGACGTATTAGCTCTTGGGCTTTGTACCTTTTTTTTTTTTCCTCCTTATATTCCATGGGCTAACTTACATATTTCCTTCATGCTAAGGTTGTCCCCTTATTTTTGGAGTATATCTTACTTATCAGGAAATATGCAAAAGGAATATAATCTTACGCATGGTGAAAAAAGAACTAATCTTTTTTTTCCTTCATTTAATAATGTCGCAGAAGATTATGGAGTATTCTTTCCCCTTCCTAATAAGTAAGAAATAATTATGTTTTAGTTTATAAAACTTACACTTGAAGTTTTATAATTGTTTTTTTTCCTTTGGTAAGGATGTTGTAATTGGAGACTTTGTTGTTCTCTTGTAGTATTTTCTACGCACAGTTCATTTGCAAGTAGCGTGCTAGATTTGCTTCTACATTTTAAGGTTCTTATTTATTCATTTTTAGAAGTATAATATAAGAAATAAGGCTATAGGAATGCTTATAATAAGGTGGAGTGGAGATGGCGAATCCTAATGAAGATCTGTTTCATTTCTCTCCTTTTTCCCAATGCCAGTTTGAATATTGATCCTTCTCTTCTCGTCACTTTGCCCTCATCCTTGTAGTAACTTCATCCTTTTCTCCTTCCCTATCTCTGTTCCACGTCCTCTCAATGAGCCATCTTGACAAAATATTCATTGGTTGCAATCTTAAGGTGCAACCACAAATTGTTTTTCTTTTGATTTCTCTTTTGGATAGGTTCAGACTCATGTGGCATCCAACATTATTACTTTTACCTCTTTTAGGTTCAGGTTATCCTATGTCGTGTCTGATCTTGATTTAAGAGTGAAAATATTGTAGCCTTAATGTTAAAGCAATTGTGGTTCAGGATCTGGATCCTAATAGGCGACCAGGTGCTGGACCTGATGGTTATGCCACACTCAAGATGCATCCTTTCTTTAGGGGAGTTGACTGGAGTAATTTAAGAGCACAGACCCCTCCGAAGCTTGCGTTAGAGGCAGGGGTATGATGGCAGACATGCTCTCAATCATTGTTTATGATGGAATCTAACTTCCCTGTGCATCTTGTCCTTTGAGAGTTTTAAAATATTATTATTATCTATTATTTTCAGGCCCAGTCAAGTGAGGGTGATGATCGTAATGATTCTTCATGGAATGATGGAAATGTTGGTGCCTCATCATTGGCTGAATCATCTGGCCATACAACTAGACTTGCATCAATTGACTCGTTTGACTCAAAATGGTATTTGTCAATAATCATTGTTATTTTCTCGGCATATGCTCTTTGATTTTGTTGTAAGGACATGAATTTGCTTGCAAGCTTGTCCATTTTTTGGACGTGTAGAACCCATGATCGTTTAGTAATATTATTGGTTCGTCCATTTTTGTTACCTTTAGAAACAACTGTATATAGAGCGTTATTGGTTCCATTATGAATCATTTGCTATGATATAGTTGTGTTACATGCTAATTGTGCAGTTTGTAATCCTGTCTTTAATGTTTGCGATTTCGTTTTCCTCTGCTGGACTGGGGCTGACTGTACTATACTTTTCTAATAGTACTTGGATCATGTAAACAGGCAACAATTTTTGGAACCAGGAGAATCCGTTCTTATGATCTCAATGGTGAAGAAACTACAGAAGTTATCAAGCAAGAAGGTGCAACTTATCCTTACCAACAAACCAAAATTGATATACGTCGATCCTTCAAAATTGGTCGTGAAAGGGAACATTATTTGGTCTGACAATTCTGACGACCTCAGCTTCCAAGTCACAAGTCCATCACATTTCAAGATCTGCACTGTAAGATGCTGAGCTTCCTGATAGGGTAGAAATGAATTCCTCTAATATATTAATGGATTGATACCACAAATCTGGAATAGTGTGTTCCCTGGTGCCTTATATTCCCTCAGTTTCTTATATAACTTAATTGGCATTCTGTTTTTCGACGATTGATCACAGCCATTTTTTATGTTAAATAATTTTAGAGAATGCTTGTAATGAAGAAAAAAAGACTTAAAAGTGCAGTTGTGCATGCTTATACAAGATCTCTTTTGGCCGTTCCACTTTCTAATCTTACATTTGTGGTGCTTTAGCCGAAAAAGGTATTTTGGTTTGATGATGCGAAACAAAGAGCATGGCAGTGGAAACAAGCGATAGAGAGCCTTCAAAACCGGTGAAGTGATTTTGTTCATTGTCATGAAGCGCATTCTTCGGACATTCCAATATTATTGAGGAACATGGCAACTATTAAACGATTGACGCAATGAAGCAATTATTTATTTCACGAAAATAGGCTCAAAGTTTTCGTATTTGAGCTGTTGTCATCTGGTGCAGGCTGCTATTGGTTCATATTGAGCTTTCATCCTCTCTTGGCTCTTTTGTAGAATTGGGTAATATAATGCGAGTTTTCTTGCCTGTTTCAAGCTTTGTATGCAATGAATGCACAATCTGAAATGGAATTTTAAGGGGGGGGGGAGGAGAAGGGGCTTTGCTGTTAATTATATGTTCTTTTATGTATTGAAAGCATATGTTATCAGCCATTAATGAGGGTTTCTTTCTCATGAAATTCATTTTTGGCAGTGAAATATGTTTGCCATTCTGAAAAATGAAAACTCCGAGTATCCTGATGGAACTTTTTCCAGTTCAATCTTCTTAGCAGTTGAGTTGGATTCTTTTTTGCTAAATCGATAGAATATTCAACAGGTCTTTTTTTTAAAAATCTTTTTATTCAATAAATAGATTGAATCAAATTATAAAATGGTAAAAATTAAATATTGAACTGTTAGATAGCATAAATTGTAAGTTTAATTCAAGAACTTTCACATGCAGTTTTTATTGATTTATTTATTTATTTTTAAAGAGAGACGGTATGAGTTAAATCAATATCTTTCAGCATCATCTTGCAAGTAGGCTGTCTTTGGCTTTCTTTATTCGAATAATGTCACTCCCTCTAAACAAGATATGATAATTTGTCATTTCTCATATTTGAAAAAAAGTACATTTATCTTCCCAAAAACAATACCTACTTTCTTTATAATTTGAAAAATGCCTATTTAACTCTTTTTAAGTTCGATGGAAAATACAAAAACCTCTAAAGTTTACTTACTAAATGAATTTTAACTGAAAAAAAAGTCAATTTAACCTTTATTAATTATTTAATTTTTTTCAGTCTTTTTTATCTAATATTTTTTAACTACAAAATATTTTAAACTTTAATTCAATTATATATTAATTTTGAGATCAATTCATAAAATTATTCATTTAAAATAAATTAATTATCATTATTTAAAATGTTTTAATTGATAATGAAATTGACTAAGAAATAGATAAATAATGGAGAAGAACAAAAAGGAAAACATAACCATCATCCATGAGATTTTGTTGAAAATAAATGTACCTCTATTAGTTTGAAAACTACATTTTGTATCTCTACAAAAATAACGAATGTTAGGATTTCATTAATCAAACTAATTTATTTTAAATAAAAATAATTTAAAGAATTTATCTCAAAAATAATATATTATTGAATCCAAGATAAATTTAAAATATTTAATATATACTTGTACTTGCATAAAACTTGATTCAAGCAATATATATATATATGTTTTTATATGTATATATAAAGAAAGAAAGAAAGATAAAGGAGAAGAAAAAAAACAAGAAAATATAATTATCATTTATGAGATTTTATTAAAAATATATTTACATATATTAATTTGAAAAATACATAGGATTTCACGAATCAAATTTATATTTTTTTAAAATTTCATTTCACATATTAAATATCCTCATTTTATTTATTTTCTTTATTTCTGTCAATTTTTGATTTTAATTTATTTCTTTATCACTGAACTTTTTGAAATAATTTTTATTATTTTTTTCAAATAAAAAGAAAATACTTTCATCTTAAAGTTAATGTATTGGATTAAAGATAAGTTTAAAATATTTAACATATACTTGCATTAGAATTGACTTTAATCAATTTTTTTATCGCTAAACTTTTTGAAATAATCTTATTAATTTATTCCAGTTAAAATCATATTACTTTCATCTCAAAGGTTAGTATATTGTATTAAAGAAAAGATTAAAATATTTAGCATTCTTGAATTAGAATATAATTTTATAGTAATTGAAGATAATATTAACACTAATTAAATTCTCATTATTTTGTTATAATAAATTAGGTAAAATGAATAAAAATAAATAAAAAATTAAATAATTAGTAATTAACAAGGGTATCGTTGTCATAATCTTGTCATAAAAAGGAACCTATATTTAATTTCAGTGCTTTCTCATACTCTGATTAGGCTAGCAACCATGATGAATGAACCTTTACTTCAGCTCATATCATTTATTTTAGAGGTACTCTAGTTTCTTGGAGTTCAAAGAAACATAAAACAGTTGCTCATTCGTCCACTAAAGTTGAATTTCGAGCTATTGCTACCATGTTATCAGAACTTACATGGAATCAATCATTACTTTTTGGGTTAAAAGTTCAGCAATCTTCCATTCAAACTCTATTTTATGATAATCTCAATACGACTTCTGCAAATCCAATTTTCCATATGTTGAATCTAAGAACCAAGGAATCATAAAAACACAAAGAAAAATAAGAGAAAATCAACAGAGAGATTTAACGAGGTTCGACAATGTGCCTACGTTCTCGAGGAGCGACGGCTGACAATTTTATTCACTACTTAATTTAGGGATATATCAACCATATATTTATACTAACCTTACTCAGTATAATTTTACAAAATTGCCCATGTACTGTACTGCGAGGGCACCCCCAATCGATCTATCCGTGGGCCTTATAAAAGGCAAATGCCATCACTCAACTCTTGCATCAACCCACTTACCTCTGTATATAAAATTATATGAGCCATATATGACAATCTCCACCTTGGTGAATATACCCCATGAAGATAAAAGGTAAGAACTTGAACCCCTTGTACTTCTGATAGGTTGGGTGACTTGCTTCTTTAAAATTTGGAAACATTGATCAAGCCCAAGCAATACTTGAACTTGTCTGTGGTAACTGGCTTTGTAAACATATCAACTACATTCTCAGATGTATGAATTTTTTCTAATAATATCTGACCAGATCCAACCAATTCCCTAATCTTGTGGAACCTTACATCAATATGTTTGGTTCTAGCATGATAAACCTGATTCTTTGCCAAATAAATAGCACTTTGACTATCACAGTTCAATTTAACTCCGCCTTGCTCAGTACCCAATTTTTTCACTACCCTGTAAGCCATAAAGCTTTCTTAGCAACCTTAACAATTACCATGTACTATGCTTCAGTTGTAGACAATGCAACGATGGATTGAATAGTTAATTTTCAAGAAATTGGTCGTCCTGCAAGAGTAAAGACATATCCTATTGTAGACCTTCTATTATCCAAATTACTTGTATAATCAAAATCCACATAGCCCACAACTAAAGGATCACTTTTTTTACCGCCAAACATAAGGCCATACTCCATAGTGCCTCTCAGATACTTGATAATCCACTTAACTGCTTCCCAATGCTGTTTACCAGGCATTGACATGAACTTGCTAAGCTGACTAACAACATGAGCCAAATCTGGTCTTGTACAAACCATAGCAAACATCAAGCAACCAATAGCATTTGTATAAGGAACTGAAGCCATACTTTAATCTCACTATTTGCCTTTAGGCATTGATCCAAGGAAAGTTTGAAATGATTTGCCAATGGAGTACTAATAGGTTTAGCCTTGCTCATACCAAATCTGTTCAATACCTTCTCAATATAGTTACATTAAGATAACCATAGTTTTTTTAAGCTTCTATCCCTATAGATCTCCATCCCAAGAATCTTTTTGGCAGCACCTAAATCTTTCATATTAAATTCCTTTCCCAACAAGGCTTCCAACTCAATCACATCATGCATATTCTTAGCAGCAATCAATATATTATCCACATATAGTAGCAGAAAAATAAAAAAAAACCATCACCAAGTGTCCTAACATAAATGTAGCAATCATACTCACATCGTCTATAGCCAATTGTGATCATGTAGCCATCAAATCGTTTATACCATTGCTGTGGAGATTGCTTTAACCTATAAAGTGTTTTCTTTAAGCTATAAACTAAATTCTCTTGTCTAGGTTGAATAAGCCCCTGTGGCTGTTCCATGTAAATCTGCTCCTCCAAATCTCCATGAAGGAAAGCTGTTTTCACATCCATCTACTCTAAATGCATGTACCAGCTAGCTACTAATGCCAACACCACCTTGATGGAAGTATGTCTAACCACAGGAGAATATCTCATCATAATCAACTCATTTCTGCTGTGAGTATCCTTTTGCCACTAGACGAGCTTTGAATTTTTTCCTTTCTTTTTTTGATATTGTTGACTTTTTCTTGTACATCCACTTGCACCCTATAGCTCATTTTCCTTTAAGAAGTTCAACCAACTTCCAAGTTTTGGTTTTGTGTAAGGCCTTTATTTCTTCTACCATGGCACCTAGCCATTTATCTTTATCCTTACTATTTATTGCCTCTTGAAAAGTGACAGGATCTCCATAACTAACAGTAAGTGCAAAGGAGGCTAAATCTTTAAAACGATACCCGGTTGAACGCTTAACCGTGCGTTTGGGTCTGTCTATGGCCATACTTTGATGTTGCTCTCCATTTGATGAGGATCTTTCATCCTTTAAACTAGAACTTCCAATTTTTTCAACATCTTTTGCATGTAGTTCTAGCTCTAGTTCTATCACCTTTTCACTGCTTTCTTCTGAAGCTGGCACATTCTCACTATTGTTTTACGATGACATGGATTTTTCATCAAATACTGCATCTTTGCTGATCACCACTTTCTTTGCTTCTAGATCCCAGAACTTGTACCCCTTGACCCCCTTCGTGTATCCCAAGAAAATGCACTTCTTTGACTTTGGATCATGTTTAGAGCTCTCGTCACTAGGAACACGCACATAAACTGGGCAATCAGAAATTTTTAGTTTAGAAAGATCAACGTCATTAGCTGTCCACACTTTCGCTACGATTTTTCCACCCAAAGAGGCCTGTGGTGATCTGTTAATGAGATAACATGCCATACTCACTATTTCTACCCAGAAACGTTTAGGAAGTCTTGCATTCAATCTCAAACACCCAGCTCTTCCAGCACCCAGCTTTAAAATCCATTCTGCTATGGTGTTTTGCGGACTGTGAAGTGCCTCTGAATGCCATGCTCCTCACAAAATTTTTGAAACTATGAGTCTGTGTACTTAGTGCCATTATCTGATCTCAAATACTTGATTTTACTTCTCATCTGGTTCTCAACCTTTGCTTTCCATATCTTGAACTTGGCAAAAGCTTCAGATTTCTATTTTATGAAGTATACCTAGACCTTTCTAGAAAAATCATTAATAAAAGTGACAAAATATTGTGAACCACCCAATGACAACTCTTTTGTAGGACCCTATACATTAGAGTGCACATAATCAAGAATTTCTTTAGTTTTGTGTCAAGCCATCTTGAATTTCACTCTAGACTATTTCCCAAGCACACATTAATTACAAAAATCCAATTTGTAGCATCTAATTCCCTTTAATAAACACGTTTCATGAAGTTCAGCCATCCCACTTTCTCTTAGATGACCTTGTCTCATGTGCCACAAAGCTGTACTATCATGATCAGATTCTGCAATAGTAGCTCTACCTATAACTGTATCTCTTACTGGCTTGTAAATGTTCCCTGCAATCATCTTCCCTTTCATTACTATCAACACACCCTTATTCACCTTGATGCAATCCTCATGAGCTTTACAGCCAAAATCGTTAGCATGCAAGGCACCCAAAGAAATTAAATTTTTTTTCAATTCTGGTACATGTCTAACATCACACAAAGTCCTAACAACACCATCATGCATCCTAATTTTGATTTGTCCCTTTTTAGTAACAGCATAAGCTTTATGATTACCCAAATAGATGAAACCAAAATTACCTGAGCTATATGAGTCGAAGCAGTCCTTATTAGAAGTCATGTGAAACAAATCTAGAATCCATGAATCTGTGAGTTGACATGAAGAGACTGACAGCAAATCCCCGCCACTGCCATCTGAATCATCATTCAGCACCACATTAGCATATTTTGATGAATCGCCATTCTTTTCATCATTTTGCTTCTTTTTATTTAGACAGTCTCTTTTAACATACTCCATTTCCTGGCACTTATAACATCAAACATTCTTTTTGCTTACAGTATCTTTACTCTGCAGTCTTTCGCATTCTTGGTTCTCTTTCACATATAGTCTTTCATTTTGGGTGATATTGGGAAAATTTTGCTTGCGTTGGTTATGGGCTAATAGTGCTGCAGTAATATCTTCCACATTGATTGTATTCTTTCCCCATGCGAGTGTAGTATACGAAGGAGGTAATGAACATAGCAAAATAATAGCCTTGTCTTTTTCTTCAATCTTAACTTCAATTCTCAACAGTTCACTAATAAAATGATTGGAGAAATTGATGTGTTGTGCCAAATCTGTACCCTCATGCATTTTTAAGCCATATGATTTTTGCTTTAGATACAATTTATTTCTTAGGGACTTTGACATATATCGACTCTTTAATTTCTTTCAAACCTTTACTGGGGACGTGGGATCTATAACATGGTACAAAACATCACCTGATAGGCATAGACGAATCGTTCTCACTGCTCGCACTTGTAATTCTTCCCATTCAAAATCTTCCACAGTCTATGGTTTATTTACATTCATTGCTTTCAACATTCCTTACTGTGCCAACAAGTCTTTCATCCTCCGTTGCCATAATCTGAAATTACCTGTTACATCAAATTTTCCTGCATCGAATTTTGTGATAGAGTTCATCATCTTAACCCTGCTCTAATGCCAGTTGTTGAATCTAAGAACCAAGAAATCATGAAAACATAAAGAAAAAGATGAGAAAATCAACATAAAGATTTCGCGAGGTTCAGCAATCAGCCTACGTCCTCGGGGAACATGACTTACGATTTTATTAATTACTTAATTTAGGGTTGCATCAAACATATATTTATACGAACCTTATCTAGTACAATTTTACAAAATTGCCCATGTACTGTATCGCAGGGGCACCCTCAAGCTATCTATCCATGGGCCGTCGCTCCGCTCCAGCATTAGCCCATTTACCTCTATATATAAAATTATATAAGCCATATACAACACAACACTAGGATGAAGCATTTAGCATTGGATTACTTATTTTGTTAGGGAAAAAATTAATCAAGGTCTACTTTAAGTTAAACATATATTTTCTATCAATTAAATTGCAAATGCCTTAACAAAACCATTATCTCAAGCTTAGTTTCAGTTCTTGCTCTCTACGATTGGTGTCACCAATAGTTCTACATCTTGTGAGGGTATGTTGGAGGAAATACGAAATTAACTTTATCTAAATATGTTGCTAATAAAGATAAGATTAATCTACAAGTTATGAATAAAGCTGATAATGCTTAACTTGTAGGATATTGATAAAGTTCCTTATCACTTAACCTTTTTTTGTTATCTACTAGTTTGTATTATTACTTCTACTAATCAGATAATATAAAGCTTTTTTAATAAGTATAGGCTAATGAATTCAATAGTTATGTGTCTTATCCACCAAAATATTTTTTTAATGATTCTTTACTATTCATTTTTAATATTTTAAAATTTTAATAGTAATTCGAGTCTACGGACTAAGTAAGATTGGGTCAAATTTAGGCCTGAGCAAGGAATTCAAAAAATTTCTTACTATAGTCCGGTTGCGAGTGTACAACACAAGTTAAACCCTGTTTGTTACTAAATAAATTTAATCTTGTTTGTATGGCAGACATGGAAGTGGAATAGTAGATAAAGTTTCCATAATTTACTTCTCTAATCCTTGTTATGTTATCCTTTGGAATTTTAAAACTATTTAGATCCTTGTTTCAGCTATATCTTCCATCAAGCAAAAGTTTTTGTAAAATTCATGCAAACTCATTACCTTAAGGCATTTCTAACTTTAAGCTTGTTAACTACTCATTCATTTAGATTAATCTAGCTGTAATTAGGTAAATAAGAAATTAGTGTTGGCAAGCTAATTGGGTTTGGTTTAAAAAAATATATATTAAATCAGCCTATTCATTGTTAAACCAAGGTCAAGATATTGAGTAACCCGAGTTCAAGTGTATTAATGCTTAGTTTGAATGGCTCATAAGCCTAATTAAACCTTTTTTTTATTTATAATATAATATTTTTATTATTTTTAATTAGTAATAAAAATATCTATTTGAAATTAATACAAATAATCAACTTTGAAGTTAAGTGTGAGAAATGAACTTATATTTACTAGATAAATGAACCTAATCAAATGAGGTTGAATTGTTCAGTTTTTATTTTGAATCAAACTTGAGTCATAAATTACAACTCAATAAAACTTAAACCAAACTTGGAGTCATGAACTTTTCAAGAAAAATCCAAGAAAATATGAGAAAGAGAAATTTTTGAATATTTTTAGGTAATTTTAAAAAACAAGGTTCAAAAATCTAAATTGATGCAAAAATTTGATAATCATTGAAAAACAAGGTAACTTCGGTATATTGATAAAAATAATGAGCTTTGATTTAAAATCAAGGAATTTGTGGAAAAAAATAAACACTTAGATCTATTTTTTTTTTGAAAATGATGGAGTTTTGACATAAGCCTATAGCACTCGTGCATGACTTATGATCCTATTAGGGCACTAATCAAACTCATTCCAAGGCATCTGGTGCCTTGGACAAGTGGAGGGGGTGGTTGTTAATTTTTCTAAGTGCTAGAAGCAGGGACATCATTGCGCTCTTGAATTTCCTAAATTTATTTCGGACTAATCTGAACTTTAAACAAGGCAAATGATATGGCTTAGGAAAGATAGCTTAACTACATTTCATTTGAAAAAAGTAAAAATTTTCCATAAACCACTTCCTACGAGAAAATAATTTTTCAATTTAGACTCGGTGCAACACTGGCAGTAAGTGAAGCGAATTTGGAACAATCACCTTAGATATGTTGGGACTTAACAAGTCACAAATGATATATCATTATAAAGGTAATTCAATGTAATTTAAGGAAAAATATGTGAAAATCACTAAAATTCATTTAGGCAGTCAAAATGGTTCATATTAGGCATAAATTGTTAGGTTTAGGGTTTTTGAGAAGTGCAAGATAAAAAAATCACAACTTCTTTATTCAGACTTAAAATGAGGATAACAAAAGATTGTTGGAAAGCTAATTGGATTTATTTAAGGGAAAATCTTTTAAAAATTCTAAAAAATCATATAAGGGTTAAAATCAATTTTTCAATTAGACTTACTACTTCAATAGCTAAAACTGAGGATTTACGATTTTAGGTTGCATATACTTGAACTAGGTTTAGAACATGCAAATGTCTGATCCTAGGGGTCTATGGCAATAAGTTCACTGGTCCATTCTACATCTTTGAGTTAACAGGGTACCCAAATAACCATGCCATTCAATGAAAACAACAATAAGGCTCATCATTAAAGCATTAACATAAATGACATGAAAATCATTTTTAAGGGATTTTAAAAATGGGATTTTTATGGCCTTTTTTTAATCATGAATCCAAGCATTAATAAGCTTGATTTACCCTAAGTTTGATGACATCAACTGATAGAAAAGATGAGCCATGGTTAATATATCATTTTGGCTCCACCATGGCTTATCTTGGGGGATTATTTTGAAAATTAGATTTGGCACATCAAACAAGCACATTTAATCAAAATTTCATGAACAATATTATATGGACATAGACATCAAACAACAAGGCTTGGCATAACTCACATAAAAATGGCATTTTATCACATACATCATCACTAAAGCATGGTTAATGACATATGTAAGCTATAAAGTGCAAGATAAGCATGAGAAGTAACATGAAAATGACATGAAAATGAAGCAAACATGAATGCTTGGTCAAATATGAAGGAAACAAAAAGCAGGATCTTTTAACCACTAAAGCGCACTCAAAGCACATTAAGCACTAGATCAACCACACAAAAATCAAGAAAGATCCATGAGTCCTAAAGTGTCATGGTCAACATGAACAAGGCTCGCTAAATGGAATAAAAATCTAGTAAAAAGAAATAGCAAAAGGAAGAATAAGAGTTTATACCAAGAAGCTTTACTTCTTCAAGATTTTTCCCTTTTTGCTTAACTTTTCTTAGATTTTCTTGCCTTTTAGGTTTTCTTTTGTTGCTAGAATTTTTATGTAGTAGCTAGATGTTTTTTTTCTTGAAGTAAAGAGATGAAAGTGTGTGTGAAAAAAATTTAAGGAAAAGGATAAATACCCCTTAATGGCCGACCACCATGAAGAATAAAGGTTTATTTTTACTCCAGTTTTGGTGACTCGCCAAGGTCATCTTGTCTTTGTGATATGTTTCTAAATTTGATTGGTCAAAATCCCATGAAATGTACGCAAAAAAAGCCTTTCAATGGCCAATCAAATAATAAGTTCAAGATTATATTGCCATTTTTGGTGGGAAAAATGCCTAAACGTAGGCTTTTTTCATACTATATTGCCATCCAAATTTGTCATCTTTTGCTAAATGGATCTCTTGGAAATTAAATGAAAAATTGAACCAAAAGCACATAAATGAAATATGGCCTAAATTAATAAATTAAATTGGAAAATAGACCACATTTCATTTAAAATTAATTTTGTATGACATGGCCTTAAATAAGGTGATTTTTGGAGTCACAATTTTGTAAAAATTTGTGAAAACTGTTAATGGTGAGTTTAGAGCAAAATGTTATGAATTAACGAAAATTACCTAAGATTACTGATACATTTATGTGATGTATTAATACATTAGCCTAATGTATTGGTACATTGCTATGATGTATCAATAACTTTTTGAAACATAAATTTTAGCTATTGCCAAGGCCTTGCATCGATACATTTATGAAATGTATCAATGTATTGATATAATATATCGATACTCTGACATAATATATCGAATACAAAGCCTAAATTTTGAAATTTTGGAATATTGGAGCCAATGTATCAATATCTTGGGTATCAACACATATGATGAAATTTGCCTGTTTTACTCAATTTTAGCTCCTTGATCACTTTACCTTGACTTAGGATGATAGATATTGGACCTGGCCTAAACAGATGGATTTGATGATGGCTTGAAATGTTTGCATGGAGTAATGAATGAAATTAGGTGTCTACAATATATAAACCCAAGCACACACATTTGATCATGTATGTATATTTTATTATGATGAGATTTATATACTATACAAAAGCAACATTATGTTAATGTGTTAACAATTGCATCTTTACTTACTATGAAATTTTATCAATTTAATTTCATACACTATGTTTGGCATTTATAAATATTAGGCACAATTAATTAGTTTAATTTCATAATTAATTTATTAGTATATTTTTATTTTTGATAAGTATTTATTATTATATTTTGTAGACACCTTATTTTGTCCGAGCTAATTTTTTTTAACAATCTGGAGCATCGACGTAAGAGGGGATAATGATCAACGGGTGACAGTATTTTAAGGATGTCAAGAAGGCCTAGGGATCATATCAAAGGTAAATACAAAGATGTGGCATTAAGGGACGTAGT
>JBBYHO010510116.1:46445-69590 GCA_038382025.1 Adansonia gregorii | reverse complement strand
ACACTCCAAAAGTTTATTGTTTGGATTTCTCAAGTTTGTCTACCAAAATTTTAATTTATCAAAATTTTGAGAAATCAGTTCACCCCCTCTTGATTTCATTCACCACCTAAAGGTCTAACAAGAAAAAAGATTATTACAAGAATCTAGGTTTGTTGCTTTTAATGGTTGAACTTTGATTTTAAGAAAATTTGTCTGAAGAAAAGCTTTTCTTGCCAAAACAAAGGATCAATAGCATGTATCTCAGTGAATGGAATGTGATTATAGTTCCCAATCATAAAAGAATAAAGATTCTTATGAGAATCTAAGTTTATCTCATTTAACAGATGAAGTTTAATTCTAAGAAAATGATGGAAAGAAAAGCTTTTATTGTGTTACCACAGCATCAATATCATGTGTCCTGATGAGAATATCATGATTATAGTGCCTAACCATGGAGAAAATAGAGATTATTACAAGAATCCAAGTTTGTTTCACTTGACGGAAAAAATTTGATTCCATGAAAAATGCTAGGAAGATTTGCTTTTCTTGCACACCAAAGCATCAATATTTTGCATCCTAATAAGGAAAATGTGATTATAGTGGCCAATTACAAAAAGTATAGAGGTTCTTATGAGAATCTAAGTTTGTTTCATTTTACGAATGAACTTTGGTTCTAAGAAAAATGGTGAAAAGAAATGCTTCTATTGTCATACCAAAGCATTAATATAATATATCCCAATGAAAATATCATAATCATGGCAGCTAATCACCAAAAGAATGGAGATTATTATGAGAATCCAAGTTTGTCTGATTTGATGGATGAACTTTGATTTTAAGGAAATTAGAAAGAAGAGCTTTTTTTGCCAAACCAAAGCATCAATTATATGCCACATCATGGTTGGCCTAAGTTAGAAAGCCTAAAATGGGAGGAGTTCGAGTCTAATGGCCTAATCTCACGATCAAGGGCTAAAAGAGTTAACTTAGTGTATCATGTGCTCGATAAGGAAGATCCTTGAAGATTCTATAAGTCTTCTTGAGTAAAAAAGTCAGCACTATCCAAATTAAAAAAGTTTTGGTGTGTAGATTATTACTTAATCTCTAAAGTTTTCAAGTTTTTGAGAACGGTTTTAATTCCTTAGTTTGCAAGCAAATTAATTCCATTGACTATCTTATTTTCTTTGTGAGCAAGCAATATCTTAATTAATTACTTAGGATTTAGTTTCTTTTATTGTAAAGGCTTTCAGCCAAACCTCTAATATAAATAAGGGACCTTATGCTTATTTTTTAGACATGCAGAGTTTATCAATAAAATAGTTGATTATTTTCAGTTTTTTTCTGTTATCAAGTTTTCTTGGTGGCAAGCATGTGTAACTTATCTTTTAGGTTTCTCATCCCTAAAAGTAGTGTCCAACCCTTGTATTAATTATGGCAAGGATTTTTATCAATGAATCAAGTTTTATTTCTTCCATCCTTCCAACTTTCAAATTTTTTAGATTTTTATTTTGTTTTATTTTCATTTTGAACCATTAGAGATATATTTGCATTGAGTTTTATTTTGATGAGGCTCATCAGTATTGGCATTAAAGCTAAGGTTTTTGAGGTTAAAAGTTATAAACACCATGTTAGAAGATAGCGAGACTCATGCGCCACCAAATCCTTGATTGTAGCAAAGAATAAGTCTTGAATAAGCTTGTCTTGTAGCCTTTGAACACAATAACAAAGAGCTTCGTGCATGCATGGATCAACTTATGCATACGGTGGAAAGATTGGCTGTGAATCAACCACAACGCAATCAGCCGCAATGATGAAGGGTTGATCATGATAAGGGTGATAAATATGATGATCCAGGTATAGAAGATGAACCTAAAAAAGCACCAAGGCAACACCGACAACCAAGAAACTTTGACAATATCAGGTTAAAGATTTCACCTTTTCGTGGAACAAGTTCTCCCAAAGAGTACTTGGAACTGGTACAACATGTTGAGAAAGTTTTTGAGTGTTAAGAATACATTAAAGCTAAAAGGTAAAACTTGTAGCTCTAAAGTTTACTGATTACGTTAATCTATATGGGAGAATGTAAAATCGCAAAGAAGGCACAAAAAAGAAAATCTAGTCTTGACATGGAGGCTTGTGAAGAGGCTTATGTACCTTAATACTATACATAAGAGTTATTCCTCAAGTTGTAAACTTTGTAATAAGGAGCCTACTACATTAAGGATTATGTGAAAGATTTGAGATGCTAATGATTCGGTGTGAACTATAAGAGGCTCAAGAACAAACCATTGCAAGATTCATTAATGGGTTGCATAAGAAGATTGCAGATTCAGTGGAACCATAACCACATGCAATATTAGATAATGTGATTACATTGGTTGTGAAAATTGAAAAGTAGCACAAGAAAGGCATATCTAAGGCATGTAAACCTTACACGTCATTCTCTTTTTTATTTTATATCTCTAAAATAACCATAAAACTTAAAGAAAAGAAAGACCTTACTAAGATGACTTTGGTTGAAATATGGAAAAAAGTTAAAAATTCTCAACCTTTAGCGAGAAGCTATGACATTAAGTGTTTTAAGTGCCTTGGGCTTGGACACATAGCTTCTCAATGTCCTAAAAAGAAGGTAATGATCATCCATGAATCATTAAAGAAGTTTTTAGTGAAAATAGTTAGATTTGGAAGTAAAAGTGGAAAAAAAACAAGCCGCACCTTCTAAAGAAAGAGAATTACTGATTATTTACTATAATTTGGTCACACAATCAATAAAAGAAGAATAACACAAGGATAATATCTTAACACACCTATTGCAACATTAATGGCAAGGTATGTGGTTTAATGCTTAATAGAGGGAGTCGTAATAATGTAGCCTCAACTACATTGGTTAGTAAATTAAATCTCACTACTACAAAGCATCCATGTCCTTATTATTTGCAATGGCTAAACAATGAAGGAGACCTAAGGGTTTTAAAATAGGTAAAGGTGCCATTGACTATAGAAAGGTATGAGGATGAAGCAACCTGTGATATGGTATCAATGAGTGCTAGCCACGTGCTGCTTAGAAGACCTTAGTAGTTTGATCAAGAATCTATGTATCATGGACATGCAAACACATATTTTGTTTGTAAGGATGGTAAACGTGTGCTATTGAGACCCCTCAATCCTTCCCAGGTAATAAAAAAAATAGTTGATGATTAGCAAAGTAATGAACGAAAGCTTATTTGCCAACAAGAGGGAGGCAAAACATGCTCTGATATCTAATGAGATTGTTTAATTGTTGATGGTTAAGGAGATTTCAGGTGAAGGTGGAGTTTTCTATCCAATATTGGATAAGATATTAGAAGAATTTTTGGATGTTTTCCTGGAAAAACTTTTAAAAAAGTTACCATCGATCCATGCTATAGAACATCAGATTGATCTAATTCCTAGTTCAACTTTCCCAATAGACTAGCATATCGATGTAACCCAAAAGAAGCTCAAGAGTTCCAATGGTAAGTAATGAAGTTGATGGAAAAGGGCTTTATTAATGAATCTATAAGTCGATGTGCAATTCTAGCTCTTTTGGTACCTAAAAAAGATAGATTGATGTGCATGTGTGTAGGTAGCCAGGTTGTTAACGAGATTACAGTAAAATAGCGCTATCTCATCCCATAGCTTGATGACATGTTAGATGAGTTACATAGTTCCTTTATCTTTTCAAAGATTAATCTCAATAGTTGATACCATCATATTCGAATTAAGGAAGATGATGAATGGAAAATGGCCTTCAAGAATAAGTTTAGGTTGTATGAATAGACAGTCATGCCCTTTGGCTTGTCCAATGTTCCTAACACATCTATGCTACTAATGAACCATGTTTTATGAAAATTCATTGTTCATTTTTTTGTTTATTCTGATGACATACTTCTCTATAGTAGGAGCTTTAATAAACATACAAAGCATCTTGCAAAGGTGTTTGAAGTGCTTAAAGAAGAGAAGCTATTTGCCAACCTCAAAAGTACACCTTTTGCAAGGATTATCTAGCTTTTCCTAGCTATGTTATTTCTTAAAATCGGGTAGAGGTTGATGAAGAGAAGGTTAAAGCTATTATGGATGGTCAATTCCCACTAAATATTGTTGAAGTCTAGAGTTTTCATGGTTTGGTGTCCTTCTATAAACACTTTATGAAAAATTCTAACCCCATTCTAGCTCTTTTGATAGAGTGTATGAAAAAAAATGGAGTTTAAGTGGATTGATGTAGCACAACAAAGTTTTAACTTGATTAAGAAAAAATGAAATTCAATTCCCATACTAACATTACCTAATTTCTCATAGACCTTTGAAATGGAGTGTGATGAATCAAGAATTAGGATTGGAGCCGTTCTTAAGCAAGATAGGCATCACATTACCTACGTCAGTGAGAAGTTAAATGGTTCTCATTTTAACCACTCAACCTATGATAAAAAGTACTATGTGCTAATTTAGGCATTCAAAACTTAGCAATATTACTTATTGCCTAAGGAGTTCATGCTTTATACAAATAACTAGTCATTGAAACATTTGAAGGGCTAGAGCAAGCTGAATACGAGACATGCCAAGTGGATAGAGTTCTTGGAGTCATTTCCCTATGTAATCAAGTATAAGAAGAAAATGTCAACATAGTAGCTGATGTGCTTTCGTGAAGGTATTCTCTAATCTTTATGCTTAATACAAGATTAATAAGGTTTTATTTGATGATGAATGGTATAGAAAGAACCTGTACTTCATAAAGATCTATGAAGAATGCATGAAAGGAGTAAAAGAGGGTCATTTTTTGCATAAAGGATTTCTTTTCAAGTCTGGTTGATTATGCATTCCTTATTGTTCAATTTGATAGCTTTTGGCATGTAAAGCTCATAATGGAGCTCTTACTAGACACTTAGGTGAGAAAAGACATTAGAAGCATTGAAAGCACACTTCTATTAACTAGTAATGAATCAAGATGTTTATAAAATTGTAAAAAAATGTGTCACATGCAAAAAGGTGAAGAGCAAGGAGATGGAATAAAGTTTATACGTGCTTTTACTTATACCTAAATATCCTTGGGAACATGTAAGCATGGATTTTGTTTTAGGTTTACCTAAGGCATCGCAGGGAAAGAATTCGGTGTAAGCATGGATTTTGAAGAGGTAACACCTCATTCCATGCTATAAAACTAACGATGTAAGCTAGCAGCTGATTTGTTCTTCAAGGAAATAGTTCGATTGCATGGGATTCCTAAGAGCATTGTTTCTGATCGTGATGCTAAGTTTCTAAGTTATATGTACAAGACTTTATGAAAAAAGCTTAGAAATAAGTTATTATTTAGCATAACTTGTCATCCATAAAATGATGGGCAAACTAAGGTGATAAATAGAACCTACTTTTAGCTTTACTTAAGATGGTGGTGAATGAGAATCTAAAGAATTAGGATGACTGCTTGGCATATGTAGAGTTTGCTTATAGTTGTAATGTACATAACACTACTAAGCATTCTCCTTTTGAGGTGGTCTATGGTTTCAACCCAACTATACCTTTTAATTTAGCACCAGTACTAATTAGTCTGAAAAGTTGTATAGTTGAGCTAACAAGGCTCAAATGGTAAAGAATATGCACAAAGAAGTTGGGGAACAGATAAAAAAAAAGAATAAAGCTTACGTAAGATTAGCAAAGAAAAAGAGAAAGCAAGTTCCATTCAAACTAAGAGATTTTGTGTGGATTCATCTTTCCAAAGAGAGGTTTTCTAAACAAGGAAAATCTAAGCCGATGCTATGGGCTAATGGACCTTTAAGGGTCCTTGATAAAGTTAATAACAATGCTTACAAGCTTGATTTATGTCACAACGTAACCCAAGGTAAATCTTCATAGATCTATGGGTGCGTATGATTTAAAGTATTTTCCTGACTTGGAAACATCTTCTTGATTGAGACTTTTCTTTCATGATGTGATGAGAATAAGAATGTACAGATTCTTGATCTATGGTACAGTGAAGGGGACCATAAAATGAATCGCTTATTTTATTAGTCTCGGATGACCATCATGATATGGCCAATGCTTAGAGTTGCCATTGATCATTTCAGGCTAGGCATAATCTGATGCTTATTGAAACCTACATTTTGAGTTACAAAACTTAAAACATCGATCCCATGGTCTACATAATACAAAGATTCATCGTTTGGGTTTGGAAGTTGGTTACTCATGATGAGGTATGAACCTTTTCGCGACGCTCGAAATTTGTATCTTACTAGCTATATCTTATCTCAGTTTTGATTCTTTTGATCTAAACTCAGCATTATTTTGATATAACCCCTTTTAATGTATGAATCATATAGAAATACAAATCCAAGTTTTGATGAAAAAAATTTATTCTCATATATGCCCTTGAGAGATGATAAATATAGAGTTTTCAATAAAATGACCTCTGGATTTTACTTTGAAAAATGAAATATTCCACTTTAGGCACTTGAGAGATACCCACTAGAATATTGTCCTTAGTTTTATTTGAAATGATTTGGAAAAAATGAATGCAAATAATCATAAAAAAGAAATCATGTTAGTAAGGCAACCAATAAAGTTATGTAATATGGATAATTCAATGCAATGATAAAGAAAAAGAATAGGCTATTGGAATTTATCTCGCAATTGGCATTAGTTATCTATGAATAACTGCATCGATAATTTTTGAGATGCATCTCGATTTTTTGATTAAACGAAGTTTGTTTGACATATTCATGGAAATCCAAGAAGGATAAAAGTTTAATTGTAGTTGAAAAACAAGGTTAGAGTTTCCACGTAGATGACAAATAATTTTGGCAAAGAAAAATTTCTAAATCTTGACAATATTGAAAAGTCAGGATTGGAGTATCCTAAAAGTGACATATCTGACACTCTTAAAAGAAGTCGAGTTAAAAAAATTAAGTTGACAAAACTTTGCGATTTAGAAAATAAACAAGCATTTTGATGACTTTTGGCAAAAAAAATTATGAATGAGGGCGGTAAAGATGTAAAAATATATTCATGCCTTGAGACGAGCCTAAGGAAGGTTAAAGCATGTTCTCGAGTCTGATCAGGGTGATATGGGACATTCAAATTTTTAAGGTGAAATTCAAGAAAACAACTCAATTATAGCCATAACCAAAAATAATGGACAACATCATACTATCCCATTTCTTGAATTCATTTTAAATTCTTTTGCAGGCTTTAGAGGGTTGATAAGACACCATTAGAAAGGTAGCTCGATGAGGGTCAACCTAAAAATACTTTGCCATTTTTCTTCGGGACTAGGACTATATTGGCAACCCATTCTAGATATTTGGCTACTCCAATAAACCTTGCATCAAACTGCTTCTTGACTTCCTTTTTAATTTTGAGAAACATTTTTGGTTTTATCCTCTTTAACTTTTGTTAGGTCGATTTGCATCCAGGCTTGATGGGAAGCATGTAGACCACTATATCAGTGTCTAGTCCAGGCATGTCTTTATATAACCAAGTAAATACATCTTGATATTCCTATAGTAGGTCTATCAGCTTGGTCCTAGTTGTTAACTTTATTAAGGTTTTGACTTTAACCTTCTTTCGATCCTCCTGAATACCCAGATTTATTACTTTTGTTGGGTCTTTATGGGGCATAATCTATTTATTCTTTTGCTCAACTAATTGTAAGAGGCCTGGTGGTACGAAGTCCTCTTTAGCATCTTCTTCAAGATCAACTTTAGTAGTGCAAATTGACTATTCAAAATTAATCTTCAGTAACCTATTAGATACATCCATATCGCTATTATTAGGACATTTAAAAGGGTAAGAAATATACATTGCAAAAGGTACACACATAACTAAGGGTTTGGATAAAAATGAAGGCAAAAGAGTAATGAAAAGAAAAAGGTTGAAAAGTGATACATAATATGGAATGATATATGCAAAAGTCATTTCATTGATAATGTTTTATAAAAAATGCCCCTTACATAGGACACCCATCTGCCTGTAGGTGAGGGTAGGTAGGTTTTCATTTTTTTTATATCACATGAAAGGGATAAGAAAAGTGCATGGGCTTCCATCATGACCCTATCATCAAAATTAGGTCTTAATGGTAGGACACGAATTTTATGGCTCAGTATCTTAGAGATAGAGGTTGTTAACTATTCTGTTTATGATAACCATGACATCTTTAGCCTTTTCCTCTTTTGGTTGGCTTGGATCAATTCATCCTCTTGAATGAAATATCTCATGGAGAGATGGGAACATTGTCAACTTTAATTCCCCCTCTCAACCTAATGATCATGTCATCTCTTAGTTCTAGATCCTCTAATTTTTTTGCTTTCTTGAGCGCATATTGGCCTTGAATCCTAAGCCTCTTTTGTTGGATTGAGTGGTGAGCTATAAGGCTCGGGCTATCCCTTGCATATTCCTGCCGAGCCTTTTTCCAGCAGGGGAACCTTTACTAACAGTCATTTTTAACCTAAGTGGGTACTCGTTGACAAGTGGGGTTTAACTATTGGCAATCTTTTTCCCATAAATGTTGCATTAACAAACTCGAAGGATTAGAAGGATGACTCTAGTGTATCTTCATTAGGCTCGATATAGATATCCTCAGTGAAAACAGTAGTGATCATTTTTCTTTAGCTCTAATGTTGACTACTTTATCATCCATCACAAATTCGAGCTTTGATAGAGAGAGGATGGGATAGCTCCAGTGGAGTGTATCCATAGTTTTCCTAATAGGCAGTTGTAAGAAAGATTAATATCCATAACTTGAAAGTCCACTTCATATGTACATGGGCCTAGCTGAAGCTGGATTGTGATATTTCTAATTACTCCATGCCATATTCCATCAAAAGCTTAGACTATGGTATAGCTATTTTTTATGTTAGACTGATTGTTAGGGAGTTTACTTAATGTAGCCATAGACATAACATTAAAGGCTGACCTATTATCTATGAGTACTTTGGGAAAAATGCATCCCTTGTAATGCATAGTGATATGCATATCTTTATAACTGGCTCTGCCTCTGGGTGGGATCTCATCATCAGTGAAGGAGATATAATTATCGACTAGGGTATTATTCACTGGCCGATCCAATTTGTCCACAGAGGTCTATTAGCACATACACTTCATTTAACTCCTTCAGTAATGCATTTTGGTGAACCTCTAAATTAAGAAGCAGAGATGACATAGAAATTTTTGTAGGTTGTATGCTTAACTGGTCTACAATGCGGTATTTACTACACTTGATGAACTTGAGAAACTCTATAGCTTCTCTTTCATTTACTACTTCTTTGACTTTCTTGGGCTTAAAATTCTTTGCTTAGGCCTGAATGGTACTAGTGTTTAAAGATGCATCAACCTTATATTTTTCTTGAGTAAGTGGAGTGTAACACCTACCGCTACAAGTTAGGTGACTAACTCCTGACAATTCCATCATAGCAGTTGAGGGAGTTAGTTCTCCGACCATCACTACCTGATTCTAGTATTTCTATAGGATAGCTTTTTTGCTCTTATATGAGAATGGTTTAGGTACTTGCATAACTAAGTTTGGTGTAGGTATAAAAAATCTAGCCTCAGGACTTAACTTGCCATAAAGAATTAAGGGTCAATTTCTCTCGTAAGGCAACTGTATGGTTTCGTCTCCTATCATGTTGATAGATTAGCAGTAGGTGCGATTTCATGATAGAATTCTATCTGGCCTTCATTCATCGTTCTTTAAACCATGGACCTAAATTCTCTACATGTTTGTAAGGTATGACCTATAACTATATAGAACTCACATAAGTTGTCAGGATTGTCTTCTAATTTCTCCATTGCATTGAGCAACCCGCTTGAATCAATGTTTACTAGATCAAGAGCATGGGCATCCTTACATCCTCTATGCATGCCTTGACTTCATATTTGTTCTTAATATTGATCATGTTTGCAGCTGGCTCAGTATGGTTTGGTAAAGGATTGACGACAATATTTGGTCCCTAGTTTATCTCAAACTGCAAGACTTTTAAGTTAATTAGAATTTGCACATTTCGTTAGAAAAATATGCAGTTCTTAATGTCATGCCCTGGTGCCCTAACATGGTATTCATAATAGGTGTTAGGGTTATACCATTATGGGTATGGTGGCTTCTTTTCTAGGACATAGATTAAGGCCACTAAATGATTTTGGAGCAAGGTCTAGTATAGCTCCTTATAGCTCATAGAGATTGGATCAAAATGTTATCTATATTGATTTGTACCTTGATTGCCAAGTGCATTATTGGTTACTCGATTAGTACTTTGTTGAACTTATGGAAGGTAGTTTTGTGGTGGGTTGGATGGGATTGAAAATGATGGTTTATAGGTTATGGCATTAATTGGCTAAGGGGGTATAGTGATAGGGCAAGAAACAATGCACTTGGGTAGTAAAGGTTGGGTATTTAATGCTGTTTTAGCTGAGATAAGCTAGCATAACTTATGGCATAGGCCTCTCTTTCCTTTTCTTACTGGTAATAGGCTTCTTACTTGATCTAGATGTTTCCCCCGTTGACATTTTACCAATGGCTATGTCAATCATTTCTCCAGAGAGGACTAGGCTTGTGAATTTCTTGGTGGCATTTCCTATAAACTCCTTGTAATAAAAAGTGTGTAAGGTGTGAATGAAAGTGACTTTCATCTTTCTTTCTATAAAGAAAGGTTAGACTAGGGTAGCTTTCTCTCTCTACCTTTAGGTGTATTACCTGAAACTTTTAGTGAATCTTTTCTCAAAATTCATTAGGGTAAGTCGATCTGATGCCTAATTTGACATGTGCTAGTATTGATTTAGAAAGGCCTTAGACAAATAGGCCCATGATTGGATTTTCAGATTATCTAGCTCGATATACCATCGAGTTGCTACCCCAATAAGGTTGTGCTGGAAGCAATGGATGAAGAGCTTTTCATCTTTTTCATACCCAACCATCTTTCCTCGATACATTCGAGCATGGCTAGAAAAGTCAATGGTTCCATTAAATTTTTCAAACTCTAAGACTTTGAACTTTGAGAGAATGACAAGGTTGGTCACCAAAGATAGTGATTGCACGTCAAGAGCTTTGAACTTGTCACTCCCCTTGATAGCTTAGAGGCATTTTTCCAGTATTTAGAATTTGTTTAGTTTTTTCGCAGTCATGTTGGACTTTTGACCTTCGGTTTTCTCTAGTTCCTCAAGGTTAAGGGTTATCAAATTGTCAGTAAGACTCATGCATTCACCCTCTGAGTGCCAGGAGTGAATTGACCTAGCACAATGGGATTTAGGTAGATGATTGGCAGAGCCTAAGCAGTAGGTGTAGAAGCTGGTTATTGTTCTTGTCTAGTTTCCCCTTAGATGAGATTTGGATTATTAGCAGAGGGACTTTCAGCATAAGGAGGATCATTCATTATTTCAACAGTGCTAGGTTACCCTTTTTCTTTCATAGAGGTGGTCATTAGTTCCATATGTTTTGCAATTTGATTTTGCATTTCGTATTACTGATGAAGCATCTGCTCTTGTGATTCTTTAACCATTAGCTCAAGTCACTTAATACAAGGTTCATGATCGCTCTCCATGATTTGCTTGTGGTGCCTTATGTTGTATGCATGTGTAATGTTTAGTGTTCTTGATTAATCTTGGAATCCCTTGCACTTTTATGGCCCAATTCCTATATTAGACTTTTATTTAAAAATGTATTTATTAATGAGCATTTATGATGCAATGACGAGTTAAGATAATGAATCATTGATGCAAGTGTAATGAAAAATGATGAAATTAAATGTGTATATGCATTGGAGACAATTGATTCTTGGACTAGCTTCGTCAATAACATCATTCATAGAGCCACAAAAGGGTTTTTCTTTTACGACATGATTGCATCTGAAAGTATCTAACGTGTGTACATTATGTAATCACATAATGAAGAGAACCCAAAAGTCATTGCTCACGATCTCCAACAGGTACGATGTCTCACCTTATGGATCAAGCTGCTTCAATAACGTCATCCACCTCTCATTGAGCCATCTGAACTTGTTTGTGAGGTGCTGATGTCGTTCTTGGTAGTTCAGATATGCTTGGTTGATTATAGCTTGTCAATCTAGTTTGTGTTGCTTGAAAACCCTTGTTAGTTCATTAATATAACCTTGATGATCCTGAAGAGACTTCTCTAACTCCTGGATTTTATGAGTGAGGCTTCATTTTCAACCCTGGTAGCTCTCATATCTCATATTTGGGCCTTGAGTCTTTGATTCATTAGTAGATAGAAGCAAGAGCACATGCCTTCGTGAACTTTTCTTTACAGTTCTGACTTCCTCTTTTTGCTGATTTAGCTGGTGTTTGAGAGTGGCTACTTTCACTTCCCATTCAACTGATGTCTTGCTAATACGTCGAGACTTTTCCTCTTTAAGTCAAGAGATTTCTATAGCAAATGATGCGTTTTCTCACTTGAACTCCCTTTTAAAGAACTTGATCTTAGAAAGCGGTTCTTTTATTGGGATTTGCCATATCTTGGAGTTAGGTGGTGCAATAAATCATTGATATGGCAGAGTCTCCATTCTTCATGCCTAGGCAAGGTGAGGCTTCCTCTCTAGTATCTTTCCATGCAATGGATCTTCCTTCAAGCTTCGAAAGCTAATTGGACTTTTGGTTTATAATTGGGCTCTCTGTACTCAAAATCCCAATGTCCCAAGTCTTCATAAAGAATAGGATGAATTACTGGCACTAAAGCTGATGTAATACCAATAAAGAACCATAACTGGTATTTCCCCATAATCCCAAGAGCCGTACCTAATTATAGTCTCCACATCTGTACATGATCGACTGAGGGAACACCCATGGGGCTCTTCACTTGATTTCTTCCTCCTTGACATTTCATAATTCCTTAACCTAATGCTTTTCTGTCTTATCTTGATGATATTCTTCCTTTAATGTTGTGAAAAAAGGATTGATCTTGAAAAAGAAATTTTGCTTGACCTCCCCTTCCTACCATAGAGATGACCAAGGAGCCATACCTGGAGCAATGGGGCACACCTGATAAACATTCTTGTTCCTATTCTTTTACAAAAGCTGAGGGCTCGAATGGTTTCAGCGATGATGGCAGAAACAGGGTTAATGTTGCAACATAGGCGAGAAAAGAAATTTGTGACTACCGCCTCTACATAACCTAAAGTTTGCAAGAATATAATGAGCACATAAATTGCCAGAATGTAGACATCTTTCTTTTGATCAAAAAAATTTACCATGCCCTTTTTCACGTTGGCCCAAGAAATGCATTTACTATTCCCTTTTACTTTGATGTCACTCTCAACCTATACTTTTGTGCTCCAAGAATTTGCCTCAACCTTTTCTTGAATAGAGGAGGCGTTAGTGCTTTGTAGTAAATTTGGTCTGACTTGACCCTTTCTATGTTAAGTAAAGCTGCGTAATCATCAATGGTAGGGACTAAATCTTGTTGGTTAAAGGTGAAATATTAGTAGGTTGAATTCCAGAACTATGTCACTACTCCTAATAAGCCATCATCCAACTGAACTTGAAGTAAGAAAGCTATATCCCTATACTTTTTAGTGAAGGCTTCTTTCTCGTTGTTATCTTAAATGTCCCAAATATGCTTAATTCCCGACAATTATTCTGAAAAAAATCAATCTTGCATATTCATGCATTTCTGAACATAGTCGGGCTTTAGGATATCCCATCTTGATGTTGGCGACTTTTTGACCACGTCCTATTGTTTTCAAAAGACTCGATAGTTGAGATAAGCTATTGCTCCATAAATGATGCCCCTTGCTGAACACCAAACTAGAACAATTGTCCTAAAATGATGATAGTCATAATGGTTATGATGAAATGATGCATGCACCAAAACACAAACAAAGGGAAAATAAGTTAGTGGAACATATAGGAGACAAATGTAACGAAATAAAGAATTTAAGAACATTAGAACAAAAAATTCATAACATGTCTCAACCAAGGTGGTGAGCTGAGAAATAGGTAGTATTTTAACATGCCTAGTGCAATCTGCCCTTCATGAGGTGATGCAATATCTTATTTTGATGGAAAAATAACTGATCAATAGTAATATTCATTTATCACCACTAGTGCAGATGCACGTTAAGCTATGACTCGGGTAGTATAATAGCTTACAATATAAGATATTATGAACAATGGTTTTTGTTTAGCCTCACTTATATATACAAAGTTAGCCGTTGCTCAGGCGGCATGACAACATGCCTTGATAAATTATAAAAATACAGATATGGGTGCAATTGTATACTCATTGTCACCTACCTAATTATGGTAATTAAGAGTAAAGGTTAGGAATATTTCCCAAAGTGCCTTACTTTTTAGGTATTCTAGTAACATTCTAGTATGGTTTGACATGGTTTAGCTCACAAGGCTCACTATATGAGGTTTAAGTTGATGCTTAAATAGGTATCCAAACTACTCCTTTGTTCGGTAAGGATAGTCGAAGGACCCCAATCCTAGACCTATCGCAAGTTTGGCAGAAGGGTTCGATCCATTGGATGTATTTCTCTATGCAAATGCGGAGGGTTACTCATAAGAGACATAGGTAATTTACATCCAGGAAATTATTACCATGCCTATGTAGAGGGTTACTCACAAAGGCAAATAGCTCACTTCCTCTTAATGATTGGGTTATAACCACACCATGGAGTTTGGCGGGACACTAATGCACATGTAAGTGCGTGGTATGTGATGGGGAAATGATTAGACCTTTTTGTTTACTTTCATATTACCATTTTTATTAAACTAATGATTATTTGAAAATAAGACAATCCTGACAATCATGCCAAATAAAAGATTAGTTGACAAAATGAAAAAAAGGTCATAGTTCAATAATGATCGAAGATCTAAAGAATCGAGAACCTAGCAAGACACGGCCACTTATTGGCCTAACTCTCTATACAGTCCCTAGTGGAGTCACCAAGCTATCATAATGTACCCTGGGTGGATCCTTGTAGATCTATGGGTGCGTACGACTTAAAATATTTTCTTGACTTGGAAATGTCTTCTTGATCGAGACTTTTCTTTCACGATGTGATGAGAACAAGAATGTAGGATTCTCGACTTGTGGTACATCAGAGGGGACCATAAGATGATTGCTCATCTTATTGGTCTTGAATGACCATCATGATGTGGCTTACGCTTGGAGTCGCCATCAATCATTTGGGGCTAGGCATGATCAGAAGCCTGTTGAAACCAATGTTTTAAGGTGTGAAACTCAAAGCATCGATCCAATGGTCTACGTAATACAAAAACTCATCATTTGGGTTTGAGAGTTGGTTACACATGGTACCAACCTCTTTGCGATGCTAGAAATCAATATCTCACTAGCTATGTCTTATCTTGGTCTTGATTCTTTTGATCTTAAATTGGCATAATTTTATATAACCCCTTTTAATGCATGAATCTTATAAAAATACAAATCCAGGTTTTAATAAAAAAAGATTTAATCTCATATATGCCCCAGAGAGATGGGGAATATAGAGATTTTCAAAAAAAATGACCTCTGGATTTTGTTTTAAAAAATGGAATATTCCACTTTAGGCACTGGAGAGATATCCATGTAGAATATTATCCTTAGTTTTATTTGAAATGATTTGGAAAACATGAATGTAAATAATCATCAAAAAGAAATCACGTTAGTAAGGTAACAAATGAAGTAACATAAAATGGATCATTCAATGCAATAATAAATAAAAGGAATGGACTATTCGAATTTATCTCGTAATTGGCATCGATTATCTGGGAATAACTGAATCAATAATTTTTTAGATGCATCTAGGTTTCTTGATTAAATAAAGATTGTTTGACATATTCATGGAAGTCCGGGAAGGATAAAAATCTAATTGCAGTTAAAAAACTGGGTTGGAGTGTCCCCTAGGAAAGATGAGGTTATTTGAAATGATTTGGAAAATGTCAATGCAAATAATCATCACAAAGAAATCACGTTAGTAAGGTAACAAATGAAGTAACATAACATGGATCATTTAATGCTATGATAAAGAAAAGGAATGGACTATTGGAATTTATCTCGTAATTGGCATCGATTATTTAGAAATAACTGAATCGATAATTTTTTGGATGTATCTGGGTTTCTTGATAAAACGATGTTTGTTTGACATATTCATGGAAGTCCATAAAGGATAAAAATTTAATTATAGTTGAAAGACTAGGTTAGAGTATCCCCTATGAAAGATGGGGTTGGAGTATCCCCGTGGATGATAAATAATTTTAACAAAAAAAGATTTCTAAATCTTCATAATTTTGAAAAGTGAGGTTGGAGCATCCCTTTGGAAAGTTGGGATTGGAGTATCCCAAAAGTGACATATCTGACACTCTTTAAAGAAGTCGAGTTGGAAATATTTAGTTGAAAAAACTTTGCGATTTAGAAAACGAGTGAGCATTTTGACAACTTTTGGCAAAAGAAATTATTGTGAATGAGGATGGTAAATATGTAAAAATATATTTATGCCTTGATACAAGCCTATGGGAGGTCAAAGCATGTTCCTAGGTCTAATCAGGGTAATACGAAGACATTCAAATGTCTTAAGAGAAAATTCTACAAAACAACTCAATTATGACCATAACCAAAAATAGGGGACAACGTCATGCTATCCTGTTTCCTGAATTTATTCTAAATTGGTTTGAAGGCTTTAGAGGGTGGATAAGACACCATTAGAAAGGTAACTTGATGAGGGTCAATCTAAAAATATTCCCAATATCCCATAAAGTCACTTTCTGGGGGAATAAATTTTTAAGTTCGGATTAATTTTGCTGCTATCAAAGCATACAAGGGACAAGGTGTGTCAAAATTTGAAAAATTATTCCAGACTCATTTGGTATCGAAAAATTGCAAATAATACCTTCCAAAAAGGGAATTTTATAAACATTTTAGGAAAAATGCTGAATGGATTTGGAAAAACCATTTGGTTGGCTTAAAGGGCCCAACCAAAATGCACTTTGCTCACTCCAAGGAATAGTCTAGGTTTGAAAAGTCATAACTCTTTCACTCGAACTGATCTGGGGATGAACATAACCTCGTTTTAAAGGTATTTTGACACATTTTCACAGAAATATTATAAAATTCATGCAAAATCATTTAAGATTTTAAAATGAGTTTTCAATTTGTGACAGTCCTGCTACCAGTAAGGGATAAAGTAAAGTAGAGGATATTTCTTATTTTCTTTATGTTTACGGGTCCAAAGTCGAGCCATCAACATTTGAACATCCATGACTAAAGGGAAAGAGTGACATGAGCGTCATGAACTTATTTGCATAGCCCCAGAGTATTTTGGGATGATGAAATAGCCTATTGATCATACCACTTAAGGTATCGACCCAAAAACAAGGCACGAACACTTTCGGAACAAGTGTAAGGCCATTTTCGTTGCAAAATCAAAAGACTTAAGCTTTTTTAACCAAGATTCCAGATTTTGAAAACTTAATTTTCCCCAAGATATTTTGCTAACTTTAAGGAAAATACTAATTCATGCTAATCCTTATTGGTTGAGGTTAACATGCTTGGCTTAGGGAGGTTTTGAAAATAAGTTTTTGATAGCCACCGAACATGCATTTAGACAAAGAGAAGAGAACGAACATACAAGGGGATGGCACGAAACATAAATGGGGATGCAAACTTTACAATGGTCTTGACAAAAAAAGTGTTATGCACTTTGAAAAGAAAATGTTATGGAAGCTGAAAATGACAATGATTCATGAGAAAATGCAAGGTAATGTATAAATATGCTTGAAATATGTTAGGCTAATGATTTATACATAGGTTAATCATAACAAAATGCATGGATATGGTATAAAATGCATAAGTAAGATCTATTAAAATAATGAGGATGAAACGAGGCATTTTGCACATTACAAGGGCATTAAGCATCCAAATCCTAAACTATCACAACCAAAGGCCATAATAATGCATGATAATGCTAAAAAGGTGATGGAAATGTGGGGAGCTCACTAAAATGATAAAGATGCTAGAAAACTGAAAATGAAAGTGATAAAGTAAAAAGTTATACCAACAAAACCTCAATTTTGGCCAAATACTTGGAGTAGCAAAGATGGCTTGAATTTTCCTATTTTTCTTGTTGTTAATAAGCAAGAAAAAAAGAGAAACAATGAGGCTTTGGTTCTGGTATGGATGAGGGTGATTTTTAGAATGTGTAACGGTTGGGAGTAAGTGTTTTAGGGCTGTTTTTAGGTGATGAGTTAAGAGCTAGGGATTATGGTTTTCTTATTGTAGGAATGTGTTTTAAAAATTGAAAATGACCAGGAATCTAACCCTTTTTTGGCGGAGATATAAGGGTCTCTTTATACCAGCATTTTTCAGCCAATTTAGGGGGTTTTTGGTCATTTCTCAGGGGGACAAAGTGATGTGAACTTGGTGGCTATAGAGTGGCTGTAAAGAGCAACTTGCTATCAATGTGATGGACATAGGGTGGCTGGTTTAAATGCTTAAATGATTTTTTAGCAAATAGGGTAGTTGATGGTGATCTTAGTCAACAAACTAGGGAGTAGGGTGATCATGTGATATTGAACTTTTTTTATCTAATTTAGACTTAAAAAAATATTTTGATTTGTTCAAAAGTCCAAATTTGTAATTTGATATGGGTTGTGATCTCTTTTGATGTAAAGAAATGAGTTAAAATCAAGTTTTGATCAATCGTGGATGAGTTAGCAATACCCGGACCATGGAAAATTAGCCTAGTTGCTAAAAAAATTAGCCCAGACAAAATAAGGTGTCTATAATTTACCCAAAGAATATAATGTGATCACCACATTCAATGTTTGAGATCTTACACCCTATTTAAAGGGCATCTTGGATGATGGACATTCTTAACAAGGTGGAGATAATGAGCCACATCATAGTTGGCCCAAGTTAGAAGGCCTAAAAGAAAAGGAGTTTGAGTATACAGGCCCAATCACATAATCAAAGGCTAAAAGAGTCAACTTAGTGGATCATGTGCTTGATAAAAAAGATCCTTGAATATTCTAAAAGCCTTCTTGAGCAAGAAAGTCAGCGGCATCCAAATTAGAAAAGTTTTGGTGCACAGATTGGTACCTAATCTCCAAGGCTCTTAGTTTTTTTAGAAATGTTTTAATTCCTTAGCTTGTAAGGAAATTAATTCCATCGACTATCTTTTCTTTTTATAAGCAAGTAATATATTAATTAATTACTTAGGATTTAGTTTTCTTTTCTTGTAAAAGATTTTGGCCAAACCTTTACTATAAATAAGGGACCTCATGCTTGTTTTTAAGACATTTTGAGTTTATAAAAAAAATAGCTAACTATTTGTAGTTCTTTTTTCTTGTCCAAGTCTTCTTGATGGTGAGCTCATAAGATTACATTTTAGGTTTCTCATCCCTAAAAATGGCATCTAACCCTTGCATTGATTGTGGCAAGGAATATTATTAATCAATTAAGGCTTATTTCATCTATCCTTCCAACTTTAAGAGATTTTAGATAGTTATTGTCTTTTATTTTTGTTTTGAACCATTAGAGATATATTTTCATTAAGTTCCATTATGATAGGGCTTATCAATCAATGTCGTGAATCACAATGAGAAGATCGTGATCATAGTGTCTAATCACGAAAAGAATGTAGATTGTTATCAAAATCTAGGTTTGTCTCATTTGATGGACGAACACTGATTCTAAGAAAAATATTAGGAAAAAGAGCTTTTCCAACCAAATCAAAGGATCAATTTCATGTATCCCATGCCCAATCACAAAAAAAAGACATTCTTATGAGAATCCAAGTTTGTCTCATTTGAAGAATGAACTTTGATTTTAAAGAAAATTACTGAAAAATGCTTTTACTATACCAAAGCATCAGTGTCATGTACCCCAATAAGAAGAATGTGATTTAGTGCCCAATCAATAAAAAATGGACATTCTTATGAGAATCCAAGTTTGTCTTATTTGATAAATAAATTTTGATTTTAAGAAAATGATAGAAAGAAAACCTTTTATTGTTATACCAAAGAATCAATATTATGTATCCCAATGAGAAAATCATGATTATAGTCCTTAATCATAAAAAGAGTAGAGATTATTGGAAGAATACAAGTTTGTCTCATTTGGCAAACAAGTTTTGACTATAAAAAAAATAGTAGAAAGAAAAGCTTTTATTACCAAACAAAAACATCAACATTATGTACTCCAATGAGCAGAAAGTGGTTATAGTGCCTAATCACAAAAGGAATGGTAATTATTATGAGAATCCTAATTTGTCTCATTTAATGGATGAACTTTGCTTCTAAGGAAAATGGTGGAAAGAAAAGCTTATCTTTCGAATTGAAAGCATCAATATCATGTATCCTAATGAGCAAAAAGCGATTATAGCACCTAATCGCAAAAGGAATGGAGATTATTATAAGAATCCATGTTTGTCTCATTTGATAGATGAACTTTCATTCTAAGGAAAATGATTGAAAGAAGAGGTTTTCTTACAAGCCAAAGTAACAGTATCACAAATGACAATAAGATGATTGTGATTATGGTGTCCAATCATGAAAAGAATGGACATTGTTATAAGAATCTAGGTTTGTCTCATTTGATAGATAAACTTTGATTCAAAGAAAAATGGTGTGATGAAAAGCTTTCTTTGCCAAGCAAAAGCATTAATATCATGTATCTTAATAAGAATAATATGATTACAGTGCCCAATCACCAAAAAAATGGACATCTTATGAGAATCCAAGTTTGTCTTATTCGACGAATGAACTTTAATTTTAAGTAAAATGACAAAAAAATGCTTTTGTTGTACAAAGCATCAGTTTCAAGTACCCCAATGAGTAGAATGTGATTAGTGCCCAATCAAGAAAAATGGGCATTCTTATGAGAATTCAGGTTTGTCTTATTTGACAAATAAATTTTGATTTTAAGAAAATGGTGGAAAGAAAACCTTTTGTTTTTATACCAAAAAAACCAATATTATGTATCCCAATGAGAAGATCATGTTTATAGTCCTTAATCATAAAAAGAGTAGAGATTATTGGGAGAATGCAAGTTTGTCTCATTTGACGAACAAATTTTGATTCTTAGGAAAATGGTAGAAAGAAAAGCTTTTATTACCAAACAAAAGCATCAGCACCATGTACCTTACTGAGCAGAAAGTGGTTATAGTGCCTAATCACAAAAGGAATGGTAATTATTACGAGAATCCTAATTTGTCTCATTTAATGGATGAACTTTGATTCTAAGTGGTGGAAAGAAAAGCCTGTCTTGCCAATCGAAAGCATCGATACCATGTATCCTAATGAGCAAAAAATGATTATAGCACCTAATCGCAAAAGGAATGGAAATTATTATGAGAATCCATGTCGTCTCATTTGATAGACAAACTTTCATTCTTAGGAAAATGGTTGAAAGAAGAGGTTTTCTTGCAAACCAAAGTAGCATCATGAATTACAATAAGATTATCATTATTATGGTGTCGAATCACGAAAAGAATGGACGTTGTTGGAAGAATCCAGGTTTGTCTTCTTTGATAGACCAACTTTGATTCTAAGAAAAATGGTGCAATGAAAAGCTTTCTTTGCCAAGCAAAAGCATCAATATCATGTATCTTAATAAGAATAATGTGATTATAGTGCCCAATCACAAAAAGAATGGACATTCTTATGAGAATCCAAGTTTGTCTCATTTGACGAATAAACTTTGATTTTAAAGAAAATGGCAAAAAAATGCTTTTGCTATTCCAAAGCATCAGTGTCATGTACCCTAATGAGCAAAATGTGATTTAGTGCCCAGTCAAAGAAAAATAGACATTCTTATAAGAATCCAAGTTTGTCTTATTTGAAAAATAAATTTTAATTTTAAGAAAATGGTGGGAAGAAAACCATCTGTTGTTATACCAAAGAAAATTAATATTATGCATCCCAATGAGAAGATCATGATTATAGTCCTTAATCATGAAAAGAGTAGAGATTATTGGAAGAATACAAGTTTGTCTTATTTGACAAACAAGTTTTGACTCTAAGAAAATTGGTACAAAGAAAAACTTTTATTACCAAACAAAAGCATCAACATCATGTACCCCAATAAGCAAAAAGTGGTTGTAGTGCCTAATCACAAAAGGAATAGTAATTCTTATGAGAATCTTAATTTGTCTCATTTGATGGATGAACTTTTATTCTAAGGAAAATGGTGGAAAGAAAACCTTATCTTGCCAAACGAAAGCAACAATATCATGTATCCCAATGAGCATAAAGTGATTATAGCACCTAATCGCAAAAGAAATCAAGATTATTATAAGAATCCATGTTTGTCTCATTTGATAAATGAACTGTCATTCTAAGGAAAATGATTGAAAGAAGAGGTTTTCTTCTAAACCAAGCAACAATATCATGAATCTTAATAAGATGATCATGATTATGGTGTCTAATCACGAAAAGAATTGACATTATTATAAGAATCCAAGTTTATCTCGTTTGATAGATGAACTTTGATTCTAGGAAAAATGGTGGGATGAAAAGCTTTTTTTTGCTAAACAAAAGCATTAATATCATGTATCTTAATAAGAATAATGTGATTGTAGTGCCCAATCACAAAAAGAATGGATTCTTAGGAGAATCCAAGTTTATCTTATTTGACAAATAAACTTTAATTTTAAGGAAAATAGTGGAAAGAAAAGCTTTTGTTGTCATAGCAAAGCATCAATATTATGTATCCTAATGAGAAGATCATGTTTATAGTCCCTAATTATGAAAAGAATAGAGATTATTATGAGAATCCAAATTTGTCTCATTTGACGAATGAACTTTGATACAAAAAATAGTGGAATGAAAGGCTTTTCTCGCCAAACCAAAGCATCAATATCGTTTGCATCCTAATGTTTGGAAAGTGATTATAGTGCCTAATCACAAAGAGAATGGAGATTATTATAAGAATCCAAGCTTATCTCATTTGACGGACAAACCTTGATTCTAAAAAAAGCCTTTAAAGAAAAGCTTTTCATGCTAAACTAAAGCATCCCAATGAGGGGAAAATGATTATAGTGCCTAATCCATGTTTGACATATTTGATGGACAAACTTTGATTTTAAGAAAAATAATGGGAAGAAATGCTTTGAAGCCACATGAAAGCATCAATATCGTACATCGTAATGAGGAGAAAGTAGCTATAGTGGCTAGTCACAAAAAGTAATTTTGATTGTTGTAAGAATCCTAATTTAT